>PVKV010008687.1:0-86179 GCA_004027835.1 Alouatta palliata
TGAATTTTGTCAAAGGCCTTCTCTGCATCAATTGAGATTATCATGTGGTTTTTGTCTTTGGTTCTGTTTATGTGGTGGATTATGTTTATAGATTTGCATATGTTGAACCAGCCTTGCATCCCCGGGATGAAGCCTACTTGATCATGGTGGATAAGCTTTTTGATGTGCTGTTGCAATCGGTTTGCCAGTATTTTATTGAGGATTTTTGCATCTATGTTCATCATGGATATTGGCCTGAAGTTTTCTTTTCTTGCTGAGTCTCTGCTGGGTTTTGGTATCGATAACCTCAAAATTTATGGTTTTATTGGCTGATAGGACATTCACCAGTTTCTTAATCTAGAATCCAGCAATCTTATTTCCTTTTCCCTCTGCCGGTTGTTCTCTTTCTCCTGTTGATTTCTCTTTCATTCTTCCCCTCTCTCCTGCCCCCCTTTCTCCTCAGCTCCTTCCCTCGCCTCCTCCCGTGGGCTCCTCAGAGCCTTTCCTGTCTCCACTTCCCATGACTCCTTCCGCAATCATGGTGGCCTGAATACTCTGTTTCCTCCCCACTGTGCAGCAAGTAGAGCTGTGTGTTCCCAGAAAACAGGAGGTGTATTTAAGTAGCAATACTTGATTTCCATAAGTACAGGGAAGAGTAATGCCCAGTTCAGAACTGGTTCATTGAGTCACCATGTATTGCTCCCTGGTGGGGAGGATAATAGATCTGTGTGTCCTTAACTATTCCTGCAGATCGGAGAAAAATAAAAGTAGAGTGGTGAGCCATAAATCATAGGCTAAATGAAGATATACACAGGACCTCTGCAATTTTGTCTGAATGCAATGCTCAGTTCTAATCAATGTAATGTATTCTTTTATTATTAAATAGCCCGTTATAATATAATGGGGCAATAAATACTGATAAAAGTGTTCCCAGTAAGTCATTCCTTTTGGAATAATGACTATTTGATTATAGAATGATTTGGCTTTTAATTTACACCGGCGCTTAATGCGTTCCTGTTAACTTAATATTCTCCTGGTGGTGAGTGCAGGCCGGTCCCAGACAGTGATGAATGGAAACACAGTGGAGCTTCATTACGGGGCAGCTCCTGTGTGGGGCCACTCTGGGTTTGGTGTCCTGTAGGCTTCCAGATCCATCTGGAGGGAGTCTTCCTGCTCCCAGGGCACTGCCTGGTCTGGTGGGGGCAGTTCAGTGGGTGGAGCACAGGGTGTGTCTGTGTCACCTCTTGCTTTTCTCTATCCGTGGACTCTGGAGGACATAAAACTTGGCACATTCAGTCATTTAAAAGGACTTCTTTTTGGTTTGTCTCTTTTGCTTTTCTTTCTTTTTTTTTTTTTTTTTGAGACGGAGTTTCGCTCTTGTTACCCAGGCTGGAGTGCAACGGCGCGATCTCGGCTCACCGCAACCTCCGCCTCCTGGGTTCAAGCAATTCTCCTGCCTCAGCCTCCCGAGTAGCTGGGACTACAGGCACGTGCCACCATGCCCAGCTAATGTTTGTATTTTTTTTAGTAGAGATGGGGTTTCACCATGTTGACCAGGATGGTCTCGATCTCTTGACCTCGTGATCCACCCGCCTCGGCCTCCCAAAGTGCTGGGATTACAGACGTGAGCCACCGCGCCCGGCCTCTTTTGCTTTTTTTTTAAAGTTGGAGTGCAGTGGCGTAGTCTTGACTCACTGCAACCTCCGTCTCCCAGGTTCAAGCGATCTGAGTAGCTGGGACTATGGGCACATGCCACCATGCCTGGCTAATTTTTTAAATTTTTAATAGAGACAGGGTTTCACCATGCTGGCCAGGCTGATCTCAAACTCCTGACCTTGTGATCTACCCGCCTCGGCCCCCCAAAATGCTAGGATTATAGGCATGAGCCACTGTGCCCAGCCTTTTTTTTTTGAGACAGAGTCTCACTCTGTTGCCAGGCTGGAGTGCAGTGGCATGATCTTGGCTCACTGCACCCTCCGCCTCCCAGGTTCAAGTGATTCTCCTGTCTCAGCCTCCTGAGTAGCTGGGACTACAGGCATGCGCCACCACGCCAGCTGATTTTTGTATTTTTAGTAGAGACGGGGTTTCATTATTTTGGCAGGGTGGTCTCAATCTCTTGACCTTGTGATCCACCTGCCTTGGCCTCCCAAAGTGCTGGAATCACATGCTTGAGCCACCACACCTGGCCTAAAAGGACTTAAGAGCCTACAGCGTGCCAGGTACTCTTTAAGGGCAGTAATGACCACAAGACAAGAACCCTGGAGTGTGGAGTGTGGCATTTTGGGAGAGGACAGGCATGCCATGCAAGATAGAGCCAGGCACTGGTCAAAGGGGTGAGCACGGGCTTGATTCTGTAATAACTGCTGCAAGGGGGCAGGTGCACAGTCAGGTTGGAACCCAACTGAGATTTGTGCAGAGGCAATGGAGAGCCTTAAAAGGAAGGGGAGCAAGTGAGCTGGGCTCCAGCAGAGATGGGGGTTGTCCCCTGGTGTTTGTCTGAAAGGAGAAGCAACATTCTCACATCTGTGACAGGAGGTGGTTGTGCTGATTGGCTGGAGGTGGAGAGTGGGAGTTATTCTGAATGTGCGCATTTCCGAGAGAAGCCTCCCAGATCCCTGAGAAGACCTTCTGGGTGGTGGAAGACCTTCTGGATGGTGGAAGACCATCACAAAGCGGGAGAGAAAGGACATGCCACTGCGGGCTTTCGGGAGTAGCTGCTGCAAGGGCTTCCTGGGGCCTGTCTGCCACCAGATATCAGCGGGAACAGACAATAACCCTCCAGGTCACTTTGCGCTTTCTTAGGCAGGCCCTTTCGCAGCGCTAGGGACCTGTTAGGGATTCGACCTTGGGCTGTTACAAACGATGATAGTGTTGATTAGTCTTTTAGCATGGAGTGGGGATGTGAATGAAATCGTTTGTGCTGAGAGTCTGCTGCTTTTATAGCCAAAGTCGAAGCCTGGTTAAAAAGAGGGCTCAGAGGAGCTGGACTAGAGTTTGGTCAAGAGGAGCGTCTTGTCAATTCCCATGAGCGTGAGGAGGGGATTTCCTTCATCTACAGTCCCTTTCCCTCTCTCTCTCTCCCCACGCAGCTGCCTCCCAGACACTTCTTCCAGCTACAAGGATGGAGTTGGGGGCAGACCTCCAGCAGCAGAGTTCAACGCTTTGGACCACGGCAGTCATCCCATTCTCTAGAACAGAAAAAAATGAGAATTGTCTCGCAAGAATTTCTGTTTTCCGAAGTGAATTGTAGACTAACTACTTGTTAAACACTCTCATCCCTAAACTCAAGATGTCTAAAGCTGGCCAGGCGCAGTGGCTCACGCCTGTAATCCTAGCACTTCGGGAGGCCAAGGCAGGAGGATCATTTGAGGCCAGGAGTTTGAGACCAGCCTGGGCAACAGAGCAAGACCTTGTCTCTACAAAATATGAAGCCGGGCATGGTGGTGGATGCCGGTATTCCTGGCTGTTTGGGAGGCTGGAGCTACTTGGGAGGCTGAGCCCAACAGTTTGAGGTTACAGTGAGCTGTGATTGTGCCACTGCACTCCAGCATGGGTGACACAGTTGGAGCCTGTGTCTTAAAAAAAAAGTCTAAAGCTGAATTCATCATCTCCTAAAACATTCTCCTCTTCTCTTATCCATTCATAGTGATGGCTATTCCCATGGTGTGCTGGCAAAGGTGTAGCTTCAAACATCACTGCTGGAGTTCTGCTCCTAGCTCTGCCCTTGGAAGAGGTGTCTGGGAGACAGCTGGGTGGGGAGAGACAGAGGGAAAAGGGACTGTAGATGAAACAGGTTTCCTCCTTGTGTCAACGGGCTCATGAAGAATGTACCCTGATTTCTTTGGTGTAAATACTCCCACCAAGGCTGATTCTAAGGGTGTCACGTGTTGTCACTGAAGGCGACATTGGGAGGAGCGGCACACCATTGGCTCTAGTGAGGTGGTGTGAGCTGACTTCAGCCAGCTGCTGGCTGCACCACTCTCCCGGTCACTCAGGCTTAAAACCTAACCTTCAACATCGATTCTCTTCTTTTCTTCCAACATCCAGCATCAGGAGAAAAGGCTGGGCTTTCTTTCTCTCCCTCCCAAGCCCCTCGGAAAGTCATGACACACTTATGCAAACATGTCAGTAGGAGGTGAGGTCTCAGTCTCCATGGTGTCCCTTTGGATGAGGGATTCACACTGGGGCTAATAACACCCCCTAAGGGAATTTGAGCAACTGGTGGAAGCTTTCCTTATTGTCACACTGAGGGATCATTAGGGGCATTAAGAGGGTAAAATCCAAGGATGTCCCTCAGCATGCCGAACAGCGCCGTCCAAGGGAATTGTTCTTGTTCAGCCTGACATTAAAGTATTATGCAAGGTGCAAAATTTGTGCAAAAATTTGTTTATAACATTGGAGCCTAGAGCCGAATTCTGTTTTACATATAAGTACAGAGTGTTTTTGCATGATTTTATTATATGCCAACTTCAGTGGCTTTTATTCTGCTGTCCACCCTTACCTTTCTCATTTGCTTTTCTGTACTTGTATGAAGTAGCTTCTAGTCTTATTTTTCCAGAATCTAAATGTACTCCCTATATGTATGTGCCAGACAATATAGTTTATTATTTTGGGGATAGCTGTGCCCGAACATGAAACAGATATTGTTTTATTATAAATTATTTATAGCTCCTTTAGTAAAGTAAGGCATTACATTTATTTTTTGGAATTATATACTTATATTATCTTTGAATATTTTTGATTTTTTTTGAGATGACAGAAGACAGGACCTTGGAATGTGAAATACCAAGAGACAGACAGAAAATCATCATTCATCTCTTCTACAAACATTGCAACTCCAAAGCAAAGCCAGACTGATGCTAGAGACATTAAAAAAATTGTGCACATTTGTTCAAAAGAACATATTTCTGGACCTGATAAATGGACTTTTCTAAGTCTTGCAAAGAAAATTCTTGTATAGGAATATTCATATATCAGAATTAACTTTTTTATTCCTGTTTGCATCCTTTTAGCCTAATCTGCTTTCATTTGCATTATTTAAATTACAGCAGCCCAGGTGGGAAGATATTAAAAATATCCAGCTCTCAGGACAGCTGGGCAGCCGCTCTAGACAGGACTCTGCCAGTGCAGGAAAGAAGGTTCCCAAAGCCCCTGCTGGGCCCGAGCTTAAGCTTTTAGCTGCTGGAGAGTGGTGAGGTCTATGGTGGTGAGGTAAGGGGTTGAGTGGCTGGGTGGGAAGGTCACTTAGGGGTTTGTGGCTGTGGATGTTTATCATTGGCATGGAAAGGTTTCAAAGTCTTATCAACAGGGTGGTTGTACAGGTGCTTACAGGTAGAATTGAACCCCAAGCCCAGCCGTTAATACCAAATATAGCACTGAGCTCTCCAGAGAAACTGGGGTGAAGGATGGGCTGTGTCATTACGAATTCCAGGCACTCTGATTGGGGCCTCATCTGCTAGAGCCCGCTCTACGCCCAGGCGTCCCCGACTGCTCCGACGTGTGTCTGGCTTGGCACTTGCTCTGGTGCCACTGCCCGTGACTTCTGAGGGCTAGCTCACCGTCAGGTGTTGATTTATGATTTTATTAGAATGTGATCAAAGGTGTGCTGGATGATTAATCGCTCTCACCACTGCCATCTGAACCCACTCAGCAGCTGCCAAATGTCGGGGAGAGACATATGGATCAGCGCTACGCAGGCCTGGATGCCTGGGCCTCGGCGCGGTGGGGGCTCCCGTCACTCGAGGATGCTGTGGTTCTCTGGTGCCAGCTCAGCTCAGGCCAGCCGTGACCGACAGGCTTCTGCGAGCCTCAAGTTAGATAATATACACCAAGGTGCCAGGATGTAATGCTAGGTATTTTTTAATGTTCACCTTTTTATAACAATACGGTGTTTTTAAACCAAAGCGGTTCAGAATAGCACATGGTAGGCATTTAAGAAACTTGTTCTTTAGATAAATATCCCAAAGACATTTATTTTTCAGGTTCAATGTGGTGCCCTTTCTGCTACATTTTCATTTACGTTTTACCAACTGATTCTGAGCTCCAGCTTCATGGCCGGCCTTGTGCCTTCTTGGGAGATCAGGCTGCTGTGATTAGAACTGGAAGAGGGGGCCGGGCGCGGTGGCTCACGCCTGTAATCCCAGCACTTTGGGAGGCCGAGGCGGGTGGATCACAAGGTCAAGAGATCGAGACCATCCTGGTCAACATGGTGAAACCCCGTCTCTACTAAAAATACAAAAATTAGCTGGGCGTGGTGGCACGTGCCTGTAGTCCCAGCTACTCGGGAGGCTGAGGCAGAATTGCTTGAACCCAGGAGGCGGAGGTTGCGGTGAGCCGAGATCGCGCCATTGCACTCCAGCCTGGGTAACAAGAGCTAAACTCCGTCTCAAAAAAAAAAAAAAAAAAAAAAAAAACTGGAAGAGGGGATGCGGAGGGGAGGGCTGGTGGAGGAACAAAGCCAAAATTCCTGCAGAAATGGGGGAGGACATAGAGTTCACTCAGGTACAGATGTCCCCCACCCATACTCCCAACCTGAACTTCTGTGAAGCCCTGTAAAGGGTGTTAGCCACTCCTCCTACCAATATTCCAACCTCTCTCTAGATTTTTTTTATTGTGGTAAAATATGGATAACACTAACGTAACCATCTTAGACACTTTTTTAAAGGTTTAGTTTAGAAGTTTTAACTGCATTCTCACGGTTGTGTAGCCACCATCAGCATCCATTTCCCAAACTTGGTCACCTATAAAACTGAAACCCTGTCCCCGTTGCTCCTCTCCCCTCCCACCAGCCCTGGGCACGCAGTATTCTGTTTTCTGCCTCGATGGATTTGATGACTCCAGGGACCTCGTATGAGTAGAATCACGCAGTATTTGTCTTTTTGTGACTGGCTTCTTCCACTTAGCATGATGTCGTCAAGCCATGTGAAGCGTGTTGAAGTGTATGTCAGAATTTCCTTCCCTGCTAAGGCTGAATCATGTTCCATTGCACGGATGGACCACATTTTGTTTCTCTGTCATCCATTGATGGGCACTGCGGTTGCTTCCACCTTTTGGCTGCCGTGTTAAGACAGCTGTGGACGTGGGTTCATTTCCTTCAGTTCTAGTCATTGAAGAACACACTTGTCACATCCAGATCTTTTCAAATAGACTACATTTGTCCCTTGGAGCCAGTATTATTTCAGTTCCTAAGTACATACCCCCACCCAGTTGCCCTACCCGGAATCAGCTTGGGCCTCACCTCCACCTCACCTTTGCTCCTGCTCTGCCCCTGCTGAGAAAGGGTTTCCATCCTGCTCTGCCATCTTTCCGCCCCTCCCTGGCCCCAGTCCCTATGTACTTTCCGAAACCCTGGCTTTGCTCCCTGTCTCCAGAGCTGCCCTTTACCCCTTGGTTCCAGCAGTTAAATGCAGCGTGGCTGGTTTGTTTCCAGGCAGTTCCTTTGGATGTGACTGCTTGAGCCTTGGCCGTTCCTTCCCCTTCCAGTAACCCAGACAGTGAAGGCTGAGCTCACACAACAGAGTTCAGTATTGATATTAAAGAAAACTTACAATAAATCGAATCCAACATGTAATCAATTACATGCACCATGGTTATTATGTGACTAGGGAATTAGGCATGGCTGATAAGCACCTCTGAAGTGACTGTGATTAGTTTCACTTTGATGCAGCCTCTCCGGGCCTCTCCGGAGTCAGTGGGGAATGCTGTGTGTGTTCGCATGTGGGTGCATGTGTGTGCTGGAGGGAGACGAGAGGATGGGAAAGGGTCATTTGGAGAGGTAGTAAGTCACTGGTAGATGGGAAGGAGATCTGTGTCTGTGGCCTTGACCTCTAACGGTGGGATGGGGCAGGATGTGTTCCTTCTGAGGACTCAGCTACAGTTGTTTTCTCTCTCCCCACTTCCACCTGCCCCCTCTCTGCTTTGCATCCCTAAAACACTTTCTCATTTTCTTTCTTTTGTTTTTCTTCCTTCAGTCCCTGACCTGAAGAGGACAGGCTGGCAGCTGCAAATCCTGGCAGGACATGCCAAATTTTAGGATAAGAGGAAGACTCTTTGCTTAAAAATTGCTCTGTGTGGTTGCCTGAAATTCTAGCCGCTGATTTAAGTGGCCAATTCCTCTGACGGGGTACACTGGATCCTCATGGTGGATCATGGGACATCCTAAAACAGTATTCCCAACTTGCAGGGTGAGGAGTTACTGCATGGGTTCTGGGCTTGTCTTACTCTGAATCATTGTCTTGCCCATATTTACCCAATTATTAAAACATGTGCAAAGATGCATGAGGATTAGTCAACTCTAAAGTATTTACTGAGCCCAGTTCTTTATAGTTATGTATATTTAATCAACAGAAGCTAAAAGCACAATTACCATCCTGCGAAGTGTTTCTGCCATTAAAAAGGGGTCTGTCTTTTAAAGCTCATATTCTGTTTTCTTCTTATTGAAGGCCCTTTGTTCTTATCAAAGCAAACTGCCCTCTGCTCCCTGAACATCCCATCCACTTTCACCTCCATCCCTTTGCTCATGTTTTATTTTAATTCATTTATAAAATCTTATTTTATGTTTTATCATTTTACATTATATTTTGTAAATGTGGCTTTCCATGCATTTCCAGGAGTTACAATCCAAACAGCCATGAAGGTAGCTTGCCATTGTCCACGAAACTGTCTCTAATTCCTCAGACAGAAACACCGTCTCCCTCCTTGTACTCATATAACACAGAGTTTCTTGCTTTGAGTATTGAATACATTTAATCTTAGGCTTTAATTACTTGTGGACTACCTTGTCACTCAGGTATTAGGTGCTTCCTCAGCTTATTTGGTTTATTTGTCTGCCACAACAGGCATTGCACACACATTATGCACTCAGCACATGTTTCTGAATCATGTTGGATGGAAATGTCAGCAAAAGGCTATAGAGGTTGCTAATTGACTTGAGATTTTATCTCCTAAAATTTAAAATCCTATTGGTTAAACTCATTACACTAATGAGATATTCTTGTCCCAACTTTTCCTACTACTTATTCTAATAAAGGATTTGCCATTCTGTGTGTTCCATCCCCAAGGACTTCGCTTGCTGTTGATAACAGTGGGTGTGGAAAGTTAATCAGAGTGACTTGAGGTCAGTTCGGCAGGCTGAGCTGACACACGAAAGGCCTCTCTCCTTTTCTAACACACACGCATGGTAGAGAGATCACACAGCAATAACAACAACAATAACAACGAAGGTTTATTTATAGAGCTCATTTTCTTAAGACAGAGAAATCCTCAGGCCAAAAGATGAAACAAAATCAGAATGATGCTTGACGATGGTGGGGGTGGATCTTAACATCTGTGCAGAAGGTAGCTGGGGCCATGGTCAGTGTGCATTAGGACTGGAAGATAGTTAGCTGCATAAATCCACAGGTTACAAAAAGCTGCCCCATATGTGAAGTCGTGAAAAACTGTTGTCTTCTCACTTGGGGAAGCCACAGGGAACCCTGACATTTGGTGAGGTCAAGGGTGAAGAATAAACTTGGCAATTCACTGTACTTCAGAGGTGTGGCTATCTGGACTCATGCCAAGTACATGGATCAGGGACCCCGCATGGAGAGAGTAACGAGCACTAGTCCTGGGTGGGTAATCCATGGATTCCTTAGAGCAGGCGAGCATGGGCTCCTCAGTGTGGGTGTGTCCATGCACCAGGGCACGCAAGGCACCCACGGAACGGTCAGCACTGAATATGAGTTTAAACAAACAGCTAAAAACAAATTAAAAATTCAACCATTTTTTCTAAGGAAGAAAAGCAAACACAGTTGAAGATTTGCTGCCTAAAAAGGGAAGGTAACAGAATCTTTGTAATATACACTCAAAATGTTAAAAGTAATGAATAAAACCTTAAAGCAAGATATTATAAAACACAATAGGCTTATTTTAAACATAACCAAAAAGTAATTCTGGAAACAAAAAAAAAATCTTAATGTCAAAAATGCTTGATGGAATAGGAGACAGCTAAGCTAAACAATGAATCATAGACAGCTGAAGAGAAAGTGTATAAATTAGAAAAGAGATCTGAGGAAACCACCCATCACATAGCATAGTTATCTATTAATGAAAACTGCAAATGAGAAGAGAAGAGTGGAGGTTACAATGAAAGAAGTATTCCATGTGTAACAGTAGCTCCAAAGGCGTGAATACAAACAATGGGGGAGAAGAAATATTCGAAAAGATAATTGCTGGGCATTTTTTGGGATTGAAGCCATACCTGAGTTATAGATTGGTGAAGTACACTGAGTCCAGAACAGGATAAAGAACAATCCACACTGAAGCATACCATAGTCACACTGTAGAACCTACAAGGAAACAGAAGAATCGGAAAGCCTTCTGCAAAAGAACAGCTAGATTGTAAGCAGAATTCTTATCAGCAACAGTAGATACAAGGTGAAAATACAATCGCAACACTGACATGCTGAATGATGACGTCTTTCAATCGGGATTCTATACTCAGCTCACCCACCGTTCAAGAGTGAGGGCAAATGAAGGCCCTTCCAGACATGTAAGTAACAGTTTGCCTTTCATAAATTCTTGCTAAAAAGCAACTAAAGAGTCGGGCATGGTGGCTCACACCTGTAATCCCAGCACTTTGGGAGGCTCAGGTGGGCGGATCACTTGAGGTCAGGAGTTCAAGACCCTGGCCAACATGGTGAAACCCCATCTCTACTAAAAATACAAAAATTAGCTGGGTGTGGTGGCACATGCCTGTAATCCCAGCTACTTGGGAGGCTGAGGCAGGAGAATCATTTGAACCTGGGAGGCGGAGGCTGCAGTGAGCTGAGATTGTGCCACTGCACTGCAGCCTGGGCAACAGAGCCAGACTTTGTCTCAAAAATAAAAAAAGTGACTAAAGGATGTACATCAACAAAATGATTCATTAGAAAGGAATAAGGTATGCAAAAACAGTTGGAGTAAAAACAATGTTTTTTTTTTTTTTTTTTTTAACCTTTAAGTTCAGGGGTACATGTGCAGGGTTGTTACATAGGTAAACTTGTGTTTTGGGGGTTTGTTGCACAGACTATTTTATCACCCAGATATTAAGCCCAGTACCCACTAGTCATTTTGCCTGATCCTCTCCCTCCGCCCACCCTCCACCCTCTGACAGGCCCCGTGTTTGTTGTTCCCTCTGTGTGTCCATGTGTTCTCATTTAGCTCCCACTCGTAAGTGAGAACATGCAGTATTTGATTTTCTGTTCCTGTGTTAGTTTGCTAAGGATAATATCATTAAGAAATTTTTTTTTAAAAAAATAGGATTATTTGGGAATAAAAAAGGTAGTACTAAAATATTGAACAAAACCATGGCAGGTAGAAAGCAGAAGATTAAAGATGGGTTCTAAGACATTTACATTTGGGGGAAGCTAGAGGAATTGCTTGGTTTCCGCCTGTAGGTGTACATATTAAACATGTAAAGGAATCACTGACAGAATAAAAATGGAATATATTCTTTCTAAACTTCTAATTGGTAGTGGAAATATTCAAGGTAGGAGAGGTGGAAAAAAGTAAATATGGCACTAACAGGTCCAAATATTGAATACTCACAATAAAAAGGAAAAGGTTTAATTCACATATTAAAAACATTCATTTGGATTAGTAGCTAGGTTAACATGTATCACATTGCAGAGTAATATGTACAGCTGATAAAACTTCTGTAATGTACCTATTTTTTATCCTCCCAGTTGTGACAACTGATATGTAATTTAAAAAAGAAAGATATAAAAACATTGACTAGAAAGAAATACACAAATTCATCATGGTAATTACCTGCGGGGAGGGAAGGAGAGTAACGAGACGCAGGAGGAGAAAGATAATTTTAAATTTACACATAGTTTTCTTTTTTTTTCCCAAAATACTCAGAAAGGAACCTGAAAAAGTCAATTAGCTTAATTAATCCTTTTTAGCTAGTTTCTAGTGTGTTATACTCTTCTTAGGATATACTGAGTTTTTTGTTTGTTTTTGAGATGTCTGTCGCCCAGGCTGGAGTGCAGTGGTGTGATCTCAGCTCATTGCAACCTCCATCTCCCTGGTTCAAGCAATACTCCTGCCTCAACCTCCCGAGTAGCTGGGATTACAGGTGTGTGCCACCACGCCCGACTAATTTTTTTCTTTTTTTAGCAGAGACAGAGTTTCACCATGTTGGCCAGGCTAGTCTTGAACTCCTGACCTCAAGTGATCCACTCACCTCGGCCTCCCAAAGTGCTGGGATTATAGGCATGACCCACTGTGCCTGGCCAAGATACACTAAGTTTTTATTTAGCTAAAATACACATCTCCAAACACCCATTAACTTGGTGAGTTTAATGATGGGAACTCAGGTACTGTGGCAGCCCAGAGAGATGGGCAGTTTTTGGCAGGAATCTCTCAGTGGTGTGGTGGGGAAGTGAACGGGGTCATGCAGAAGGACCCTTGGGACATCTAGCACAGAGCAGTGGTCCCCATCCACAGTCGGGGCAGGTAGGGAGGCAGCCATCATTGTTATCTACATGGCATTGATACCTGTGCTGCCTCCCATGAAGCCGCTGCTGGGAGGTGACGGGGCTGGCTTCCTCTGGGCATTAACACGTGGGTACGGGGCTTCCTGGGAGTCCTTTTGGCCAGTTCTGAGGGAGAGGGTTAGCTAACCGTGAGAATGATGATGTGACAATAATGCACTCATGTCACTCACAGCAGTGGGGTTGAGGGAGCCACCTGGATAAACATGTGTCTGTTCTTTAAAACAGCCCAGAACTGTGGCTCTGGGACTCATGTGAGTCTGCACCCGTCTTGTGTGTGGTGCTGGACTGGAGTCAAAATAATAACAGATGCCCAGTAAAAAGCAGTTACTTCCGTTCAGATTTAACCAAAATCCTCTTGCTGCAATTTTGTGTCCACAAACGTGATGGGAAACAGCATGTCTGTCCCATCCTGTTCATCAGTATTTTAACTCACATCCATTGCACATTTTCCCTCACTGTCCAGCTGTGACCCAGCGAAGGGGCTCAGCATGATGCTGGAACGCACTCAAGAGTGGACTGGAAGTTGGCAGACGTGGGTTCTAAGCCACTGACCTCCCTATGTAGTCGCTAGCTGTGTGATCTTGGATGCGCCATTTCCACCTTGCTGGACCTCACTTTCCTCATCTCTACAGCAATCTAAAATTCGATGGCAATGTCTTGGCTTTGGATCTGGAGTCTTTGTGCCACAACTTGGCTGATACCTATCAGCCTCACTGAAAAAATGAGTGGAAAGTGAGGAGAAAGGATCATGACAAACAGTGGCTGTGTTCGGAGGACACCACGGGGTGTCACTAGCTGTGCTTTCTCACTCCTGAATCTCCCAGTCTGCCACCCCCCCGCCTATGATAGCAGGTGGATCACACACACGCTGCCCCAGTTCTAAGGGGGGGCACACCGATGCCATCTCCTTATGTCTTGTCTTCTTTTTCCCACTGCCCACCCCCCTGAATTCATGACTTAACAGATCTAATAGTTAAATATATGTTCTTCTTCTAATAGAATAGGTTGTTCTTTATTTCAGTACAATCTAACAAGGAAGGAATGCAAACATGCAGCTAATAGGAAGAACAGTAGATTTTATTTGTCTGTCTATTAGTCGGATTGCTATGTATGAGAGAGAACCTATCTACAAGAGACAGCTTGATGAATTTTGCATACGTGTATGTGTGTGTGTGTGTGCGCGCGCGTGTGTGTTCACCACCCAGGTCAACATTCAAAAATACTTCCAAAGCTTCAAAAGGCCCCTTCATGCCTTTCCAAGGGTAATATCTTCCCACAAAATTAACCATTATTCTGAATTCTACTCCCACAGAGTAGTCTTATCTGTTCTTGAACTTCGAATAAGTGGAATCTCATCGTGTGTACTCTTGTGTCTGGCTTCTTTGTCCCATGATTATGTCTCTGAGATCCATGCAGGTGGTTGTATACGGCAGTAGTTCATTTTCACATGACCACCATTGTAACCCTCTACAGCATGTATTGTCCTTTCTGCTACTGATGAGCATTTAAGGAGTTTCTGCTTTTGGCCTTTAGAAATACAGCTGCTAGCATTGGGCTGTGTCTTTTGGTGGACATATGCAATAATGACGGATACATACCTAGCAGTGGAATTGCTGGGTCGTAGGGTGATTGCCTCTGAAGCTCTTGTAAATACTGTCAGTTTTACATTTCCCTCACGAATGTGTGCAACATCGACTTTCTCCCCAAGCTCACCAGCACTTGGTATTATTAGTTTTCTAAGTTTCGCTATAATAATAATTTTTTATAGAGATGGGGTCTTGCTTTGTAGCCCAGGCTGGTCTCAAATTCTTGGCCTCAATTAATCCTCCTGCCTTGGCCCCTCATGGATGGCAGATGTGAGCCACCATAGCCTGTCTAATTTTAGCCATTGTGATGGGTGTATAGCAAAAACCTGTTTGAGACTTTTGGTTGCATTTTCATGATGAGTAGTGACGTTTCGCCTTTGCCCATATGCTTGTCTGTCGCTTGCATGTCCTCTTTATATAAGCTATCTACTCGAGTCTCTTGCCCGTTTCTAATTGGCTTGTCTTTGTCTCATCAATTTGCAGGAGTTCTTGACATATTTGGGATATGAATCCTCCATTGGGTCTATGTATTATGAATATCTCCTCCTCTTCTACAAAGTAAATATTTTCCAATTTGTCATCTCCTTTTGCTGCTGGATTGAAATGCCTTTATTAATATGGAAAATTCTACCCATCTTAGCATCTTAGGAACTTGCAGGACTGTGTGAGAGGCTACTCACCTTGCTACTGTGATTTGCCCTTTCACAAGCATTTTTTTTTAAATTGCTGTTAGGTAATGTTCATAATTTTTTTTTATTGTACTTTAGGTTCTGGGGTACATGTGCAGATCATGCAGGATTGTTGCATAGGTGCATACATGGCAATGTGGTTTGCTGCCTCCATCCCCCTGTCACCTATATGTGGCATTTCTCCCCATGTTATCCCTCCCCAACCTCCCCACCCCCCTGCTGTCCCTCCACTGATCCCCTGCAACAGACCCCAGTATGTGATGCTCCCTCCCTGTGACCATGTGTTCTCATTGTTCAACACCCACCTATGAGTGAGAACATGCAGTGTTTGATTTTCTGTTCTTGTGTCAGTTTGCTGAGAATGATGGTTTCCAGATTCATCCATGTCCCTACAGAGGGCACAAACTCATCATTTTTTATGGCTGCATAGTATTCCATGGTGTATATGTGCCACATTTTCCTTGTCCAGTCTATCATCGATGGGCATTTGAGTTGATTGCAGGTCTTTGCTATTGTAAACAGTGCTGCAATGAACATACGTGTACATGTATCTTTATAACAGAATGATTTATCATCCTTTGGGTATATACCCAGTAATGAGGTTGCTGGATCAAATGGAGTTTCTATTTCTAGGTCCTTGAGGAATCACCACACTGTCTTCCATAGTGGTTGAACTCATTTGCATTCCCACCAACAGTGTAAAAGCGTTCCTATTTCTCCACATCCTCTCCAGCATCTGTTGTCTCCATACTTTTTTTTTTTTTTTTTTTTGAGACAGAGTCTTACTCTGTCACCAGGCACCAGGCTGGAGTGCAGTGGCGTGACCTCGGCTCATGGCTGACTGCAACCTCTGCTGCCTGGGTTCAGGCAATTCTCCTGCCTCAACCTCCCGAGTAGCTGGGACTACAGGTGCGTGCCACCACGCCCAGCTAATTTTTTTGTATTTTTAGTAGAGACGGGGTTTCACAATGTTGGTCTCGATCTCTTGACCTCGTGTTCTGCCCGCCTCAGCCTCCCAAAGTGCTGGGATTACAGGCGTGAGCCACCTGATCATCATTCTAACTGGCGTGAGGTGGTATCTCAATGTGGTTTTGATTTGCATTTCTCTAATGACCAGTGATAATGAGCATTTTTTTCATATGTTTGTTGGCCTCATGTATGTGTTCTTTTGTAAAGTGACTGTTCATATCCTTTGCCCACTTTTGGATAGGTTTGTTTGTTTTTTTCTTGTAAATCCATTTTAGTTCTTTGTAGATTCTGGATATTAGTGTTTGTCAGATTGCAAATTTTTTTCCCATTTTAGTTCTTTGTAGATTCTGGATATTAGCCTTTGTAGATTGCAAAAATTTTTTCCCATTCTGTTGATTGCTGGTTCACTCTAATGATTGTTTCTTTTGTTGTACAGAAGCTCTCGAGTTTAATTAGATCCCATTTGTCTACTTTGGCTTTTATTGCCAATGCCTTTGGTGTTTTAGTCATGAAGTCCTTGCCTATGCCTATGTCCTGAATGGTTTTGCCTAGGTTTTCTTCTAGGGTTTTTATGGTGTTAGGTCTTATGTTTAGATCTTTAATCCATCTGGAGTTAATTTTAGTGTAAGGTGTCAGGAAGGGGTTTCTGCTTTCTAGACATGGCTAGCCAGTTTTCCCAACACCATTTATTAAACAGGAAATCTTTTCCCTTTTGTTTGTTTTTGTCCTTTTTGTCAGAGGTCAGATGGTTGTAGATGTGTGGCATTGCCTCTGAGGCCTCTGTTCTGTTCCATTGGTCTATATCTCTGTTTTGGTACCAGTACCATGCTGTTTTGATTACTGTAGCCTTGTAGTATAGTTTGAAGTCAGGTAGCATTTTGCCTCCAGCTGTGTGTGTTTTCTTTTTTTTTGCTTAGGATTATCTTGGCTATAGGACTCTCTTTTGGTTCCATATGAAGTTTAAGGTGGTTTTTTCCAGTTCTGTGAAGAAAGTCATTGGTAGTTTGATGGGGATAGTGTTGAATCTATAAATTACTTGGGGCAGTATGGCCACTTTCATGATTTTGGTTTTTTCCTAACCATGAGCATGGAATGTTTCTCCATCTGTTTGTGTCCTATCTTATTTCCTTGAGCAGTGGTTTGTAGTTTTCCTCGAAGAGGTCCTTTACATCCTTTGTTAGTTGTATTCCAGGTATTTTATTCTCTTTGTAGCAATTATGAATGGGAGTTTGCTCATGATTTGGCTCTGTTAGTCTATTATTGGTGTATAGGAATGCTTGTGATTTCTGCACATTGATTTTGTATCCTGAGACTTTGCTGAAGTTGCTTATCAGTTTCAGGAGTTTTTGGGCTGAGATGGTGGGGTCTTCTAAATATACAATCATGTTGTCTGCAAATAGAGACAATTTGACTTCCTACTTTCCTAATTGAATACCCTTTATTTTTTTTCTTGCCTAATTGCTCTGGCTAGAACTTCCAATACAATATTGAATAGGAGTGGTGAGAGAGGGCATCCTTGTCTAGTGCCAGATTTCAAAGGGAATGCTTCCAGTTTTTGTCCAATCAGTATGATATTGGCTGTAGGTTTGTCATAAATAGATTTTATTATTTTGAGATACGTTCCTTTGATACCTAGTTTATTGAGAGTTTTTAGCATAAAGGGCTGTTGAATTTTGTCGAAGGCCTTCTCTGCATCTATTGAGATAATCATGTGGTTTTTGTCTTTGGTTCTATTTATGTGGTGAATTACGTTTATGGACTTGCGTATGTTGAACCAGACTTGCATCCCTGTTATGAAGCCTACTTGATCATGATGGATAAGCTTTTTGAGGTGCTGTTGCAATTGGTTGGCCCATATTTTATTGAAGATTTTTGCATCTGTGTTCGTCACGGATATTGGCCTGAAGTTTTCTTTTTTTGTTGAGTCTCTGCTGGGTTTTGGTGTCAGGATGATGTTGGTTTCATAAAATGATTTGGGAAGGATTCTTCTTTTTGTATTTTTGGAATAGTTTCAGAAGGAATGGTACCAGTTCCTCTTTGTATGTTTGGTAGAGTTTGGCTCTGAACCTGTCTGGACCTGGTCTTTTTTTGATTGCTAGGTTATTAATTGTTGCCTCAACTACAGCCCTTGTTATTGGTCTGTTCAAGGTTGCAACTTCTTCCTGGTTTAGGCTTGGGAGGGTGCAAGTGTCCAGGAATTTATCCATTTCTTCCAGGTTTACTGGTTTATGTGCGTAGAGTTGTTTGTAGTAATCTCTGATGTTAGTTTGTATTTCCATGGAATCGGTGGTGATAACCCCTTTATTGTTTTTTATTGCATCTATTTGACGCTTCTCTCTTTTCTTTTTTATTAATCTGGCTAGTAGTCTGTCTATTTTGTTGATCTTTTCAAAAAACCAGCTCCTGGATTTACTAATTTTTTGAAGGATTTTTTGTGTCTCTGTCTCCTTCAGTTCTGCTCTGATCTTAGTTATTTCTTGTCTTCTGCTAGCTTTTAAGTTATTTTGATCTTGCTCCTCTAGCTCTTTCAATTTTGATGATAGGGTGTCGATTTTAGATCTTTCCTCGCTTCTCATGTGGGCATTTATTGCTATAAATTTTCCTCTAGACACTGCTTTAAATGTGTCCCAGAGATTCTGGTATATTCTGTCTTTGTTCTCATTGGTTTCAAAGAACATCTTTATTTCTGCCTTCATTTCATTGTTTATCCATTCGACACTCTGTCACTGAGGCTGGCGTGCAGTAGTACAGTCTCAGGTCACTGCAACCTCCACCTTTCAGGCTCAAGTGATTCTCCTGCCTCAGCCTGCCAAGTAGCTGGGATTACAGTCATCTGCCCAGCTAAGTTTTGCATTTTTGGTAGAGACCGGGTTTCACCATTTGGCCAGGCTGGTCTTGAACTCCTGACCTCAGGTGATCCATCTGTCTCAGCCTCCCAATGTACTGGGATTACAGGCATGAACCACCAGGCCCAGTCTCCTTTCACAATCTTAATCATGCCTCTTTCTGGACAGCAGTTCCGAATGGTCATGAAGTCAGTTGATCAGCTCTGAATTTTTGGCTGGTGCCTTTTCTGCTATGTTGAAGAATTTGTTTCCCCTGTGTCATGAATCTAGTCTATGAATTTATCTAAAAGTTTTATTTATTTCACATTTCACATGTCTGTCATTCATGTGTACCCAGTTTTTGAGATGGTATGAGAGATGGGTCAGGATTCATCTTTTTTTTCCATACAGATATCCCGTTGATCCCTCCCATTTATTGATAGGACCATCCTTTCCCACCCCTTGCTCAACAGCAGTGGTGTCTTTCTTGCCAGTCAGGTGCATTGGAGAGGTTTCTTGCTGTGCAATACTCTGAGAGAAGTACCTTCTATTCAGTCCTAAACGTACTCCAGGAAGCTGGAATTTTTCTCTATTAATAAGATCATTCCAGTCTAGAAGCACACGGAAAGAAAAACGTTTACTTTGCATCTGATCGCTTAATAAAAAGACTGAGTAATAGGCCATCTCATTCCATAAAGGAACTGAGCTCACAGATGCTTCAAGATTACAATTTATTTACACCCAGTAAGCACAGATTCTGTCCACTGGCTGCTGACTGTGAGCTCAGTATTTTTTTTTTTTTTTTTTTTTTTGGAGACGAGACTTGCTCTGTCACCCAGGCTGGAGTGCAGCGATGCAATCTTGGCTCACTGGAGCATCTGCCTCCTGGGCTCAAGTGATCCTCCCGTCTTAGCCTCTCCAGTAAATGGGACTACAGGCATGCACTACCACATTTGGCTAATTTTTAAAGTTTTTTGTAGAAATAGGGTCTTGCTATGTTGTCCAGGCTGGTCTTGTACTTCTGGGCTCAAGTGATCCTCCTGGCTCGGTCTCCCAAAGTGCTAGGATTATAGGCATGAGCCACCCCCGGCCAGAAAAGATATTTCATTGACTGTGATCTCCACTAGGGCCCTGGAGTTGATCAATATTATCATAAATAAAGGGAATTTTTTCCCTGAGAAATTCTTGCCACATCTAATGATATTCATCCTAAGCTAAGGACGTGGGGAGGGGAATTGAGGAGAGCAGGATTCTTTCCCAGGAACAAAACTTGCTAGGGGCACAGATGACCACTTGCTGTTCCTTGAAGAGATCAAGGGGAGGGTGGATCCCAGCCCAGGGCGGCAGAGGCCAGCAGGGCCTGGCAGGGACGTCACCATGAGGTGCTCTTTATGTCTGTGACTGGACTTCTTGAAGTCCCTGTCATAGCTCAGCCGAAACTGCCCACTAGGGATGGTCTCCTCACAGTAAAGCCTGTCCTGCAGACACATCCTCCAAGTCCTTTTGTTTGGTTTTGTGCCTTCATTTGTTGTGGGCTGCTATCTTGGGCACTGATCCATACATGCAGTGAGGCCCTCAGAGGGGTCCCACCTGCTGCCAAGAGGTTCCTTTGCTCTGGGCTCCAGAGCACCTTCCAAACCCCTTATATGTGTATAGCTTGAGCTGACCACGAAAGCCAGCACTGTCATCCTTCTCCCCATTAACCGATGGCACTGGAAGCCAGGGCTGTGCTCCCGTGGGCACAGTTCGATCTTGCTTTGGAAATCAGGACCATCCTGGGAACATGTGTGCAGGCCAGCAGAGTCCCACGAGGTGGGCATTTCACCCAGGGATGCCGAGGTCGCCTTGTTATTGCCCTCAGAAGCCTTTGCAGTGGCTAAGAACTGTCTATTACTTCAGTTAAGTTTTCACAAAGCTACTTTATACAGTAGGTTGAGAACAGTTATCCTTTTTTATGTTCACCTTAAATTGTGACCAGTTATTATATTAGTCTACATAAGTGAGTCTCTGCTGGAGTAACAAAAACAAATTCCAAAATCTCATTGCTCAACGCAACACAGATGTATTCGCCTTTCCTAAAAAATTTGGCATGAGAGTGGGAGACAACCCAGGGCAGCTGTCCTCTGGGGCTGCAGCCTTGCTGCACCCATGCAGCACGGGGCCCCATGTTCCTGGCTGAGGGGATGACAAGAAGCCTCAAGAGGCATAGTGTCAGTTGGAAGCCACACGTGTCGCTGCAGCTCACGGTTCACCGGCTGGAAGTGGTCCCATGGCCCTGCCTAATTAACTGCAAGGGGTCTGGGAAGTAGAGTCTTTCAGGAACCTAGAGGGGAGATCATTGGTTACTGGTGGCCAGCAGTATTGGCTACAACAGCCCTGTTGTCCATCAAGCTCCAGACATTGGCATGGCCTGGGTGATGCACACCGTGTCGTATAAAACCCACTAGTTATGAGTGGTTTGCTGCCACCCATGACATTGAACAAGGTGAACCCAGTGTAGGGCCCAGGCCTGGTTCCATGAAGTGTCTGTGACCCCTGAAATGAACCTCTTCTTCCCACAAAAGCTTTGCCTCTCCCATTTTCTTTAATTCATGATTCTATTCGTGTCATCCGGAGGAATGTTGCTCAGGTCTCTGGGTAGAGTGTGGGTTCCTCGTGCAGCAGTTGTAGCCCCGTGAACTGGTGTATAAGAATCAGACTCTGAACTGAAATTTCTTCAGTTGCAAGCCTTCTGTGCACTGTTGTCAGTACCCTCTGGTTATAGCCGAGTGATGCTGTTGACTTCAAGATCGTTCATGCACATCCCTTACTGCTGCAAATTAGGGAGATCCCTTCCCTTCCCTTCTTGAGAGTTTTGTGAGTTTTGTATCTGGAATTTCAGTTCCTAGGGAGCTTTGCGGAGCCTCGCAGTCACTACAGAAGGAGAGTTTTGGTTGTGAGCTGGCAACCATGCAGCAGGCTGAGAAAACAGGAGTCGCTCCTCCACCTTCTAGGCTGGGCTCATCTCTGTGGAATCCATTTAGCCCCACTGCGAGGAGGCGGGGTGATGCGTGCTGGAGACTGTCCTAGAGAGCACATCTCTGTGTGGGGATCTTTTTAAAAGAACAATTGAGGAAGAGACATATTCAGTAAGATTTCCCAGGAGGCCTCAGGGAATAGTGGAATCAATTCTCCAGTAAACATTGATCACGCCTGACCCATTTCCTTGTGGTGTTCTGAGGAAAGGATGGAGGTGCCTTCTGCAGAACCTGTCATTTTCCGTTCTCCTGCTCTTTCCCTCATTACTCCTTCCGAAGGAGATGATGCCTTGGAGCTTTTTAAAGTGCCAGATTATTGCTGTAAAATGTAACGCAGTGCAAGGACAGATCAAATTTATGGAATGCCTTTTATGAGACTATCCCAAAGGGCTCCGTATAATGGCTATAAAATTGTGAAACACGTTGTGGAACAGATTTAATTTTTAAAGCAGCTGAAAATATCTATTAATGATTTACCATCATTATTCCTCATCAGAGGTCTTTAGGAATACTAACAGAATGACTCTACCTACAATTATTTCCATCCAAGTGTTTCTTCATGGAATTCAGTCTGATCTTATAGCATGTAATTGGCCAATCAAAATAATGTTCTGGAGGAAAAAAAAACTGGAATTGTTTCAACTGAAGAGCCCTCTGATTTTTGTCATATTTTCCCTCCCCATGCCTTCACCAGCTGCTCACCTTCACCTTGGCTTTCGCGCAGTTTTGACTCAAAATTATGCAGTGCCCACACAACATGAGGGGGAAATAGATTTGATGGGCATTTGTCGGCCCTTGGGTTCTTGCTGGACAAGACAGGTGGATCTGGGATTACTGTGTACTGTGCCATATCCCAGTCCTATCCATTCTTGAAGATGCAACTCAAGGCTCTCTCCTTATTGAGTAGAAGTTGTGATTGCTTCCCCAGCTTTCATTCCAGCTCCTCCATTGTTTTCCTGCCGCCGTCTGGGAATCATTGCCTTTACACTCAGCCCCTGCCTGGGGGGCCTGGACTGGTCTCCCTGTGTGTTAATAGCATCTCTCCTGCTGGAGCACTGGGGACCTCCCTGTGTGTTAATAGCATCTCCCCTGCTGGAGTACTGGGGACCTCCCTGTGTGTTAATAGCATCTCCCCTGCTGGAGCACTGGGGATCTCCCTGTGTGTTAATAGCATCTCCCCTGCTGGAGTACTGGGGACCTAACATGGACCTAGACTATCGCCACGTGATGCTTCCCCACCACAAGCCCTGGTTCAGGTGTGATCTAGTCAGAGCGTAGGTCAGGAATTTTGTTTGACAAGTTGGGAGGCTACACTCTCTCCTTCTGAATATATTTTGTGTCCACAAGGTAAGCCCATCCATGGATAGAATGGCACTCAGAGGGGGCAAAGCCAAGATGATCACAGAGCAGGAGAGACAGAAATCTCGCTGAACCACACCTAAAATCCTATCTGCTTCTGGCTTTACACGGCTCAATAAATCAGTTAAATCACTTAAGTGAGTTGGAGTTGAATGTTCTCTTATGTGTGATCCAGAGTCCTGGGAAGCTCCTGCCCCAGTGCCTGTTTTTGTGCCATGCATGTAGATGACTGAATACAAGGAGAGCTGTGGAAGGGCGGGGGTGATTATGTGGCCACAGGATGAATCCTCTCCCCAAACTCTGCTCAGAGAGGACCACTGTCCAGTGTCCTTTAGAGCCTGGGCGACTCAGGCCCAGTTGAGACAGGCATTGTGTCCAGGGAGCCCAATATGATAAAAAGGACACAGAATAGGGTATTTTTTAGATTAGTGGCAATATTTTAAGGTTAAATAGATGATCTTTTAGTACAGTTCCAGACTGTCTGTGTGGACTCCAGCCAAGAACTCAGTCACCCCAGGCAGCCTGAATATTGGACCCAAGAGAGAAAGGAAAATTTGGCCAGGCACAGTGGCTGATGCTTGTAATCCCAGCACTTTGGGAAGCTGAGGCAGGTGGATCACCTGAGGTCAGGAGTTTGAGACCAGCCTGGCCAATATGGTGAACCCCCCATCTCTACTAAAAGTACAGAAATTAGCCAGGTGTGGTGGTGTGTGCCTGTAATCCCAGCTATTCAAAAGGCCAAAGAGAATAGCTTGAGTCTGTGCTGTTGCACTCCAGCCTGGGCAACAAGAGCAAAACTCTGTCTCAAAAACAAAAACAAAAACAAAAACAAAAAACAGGAAAATTCAGGCACCTACTTGCCAGGGAGAAGGGGGTCCTATGATCCTGCTCTCCGTGGACAGCATTTGCTCAGAACCTCTAGTTGGCTGAGCCTTGGGGTGGCTGCATTTGTGCCCACAGCCAGTTGGTATGGGAAATGGCATGGCTTGCCTTGGAGAGTCCAATTCAATGCAGCAAACACTTCTTGGGCACCTGGGCTGTGTGGGGCATACAGAAAAGAACAGGGTGGCATATCCTTGAGAAATTCCTGATGGGGCTTCTGAATCAGAAAAAAAAAAAAAAAAGGACAGAAGAAGACAGATCACAGAGGCTTCTTCCTTCAACACTCAAAAAATAAATATATAAATAAAAGCAATGGGGCAGGGACTGGGGAATCTTGCTTCAGCCATAAGCCTGGACAAGTGACCTCTACGGTAGGGAAAAATCATACCATACACAGCAAAATAAAGTTTTCATGAGTGGCTCAAGCTGTAAAAGGTCTTAATAATTACAGGTGTTGGTTACTGTTCTATCAGAGATGCAACTGGCCTGGAGGAAGGAACTTAGTACAGGAGGTGGATCTGGTGCGACTGTGGAGCTCGTTAGGCCACCCGGGGGAGGCTGCTACCTCTGCATCTACTGCTGGGGCTGAGGCTTCCCAGTAGGAAGGAAAGATGGACAGGGAGGCTGAGCAGCCTGGAACCACATCTGCCTCTCACCCCTCTTATAGCGATGAACACCTGCAGGAGGGGCTGCATGTGTCCCTAGCCCCAGATCCACAGGCTGAAGGTGGGGCCCTGGTGTTAGCTGCCCCAGTGGCAGGCGAACCAGAGGGCCAGACATGACGGGCATGAGCCCCAGCAGGCCCTGCCCTGAGCTCCGTTGCAGAGCATGGCAGCAGCTTCACTGGCACACCCCCTCTGAGTCTCTTAGAGCTCTCTCTGGGCAGCCCTGACCCAATACCAAAAGGGAAGGGATGTCAGGGAAATGTAGGCAGCACAACTAAACTGACAGATTCTGAAACAAGAACTCAAGGCAACAATGGTAACGTGGCATGGGAAGAGTAGAAGGACGTGGCAAGCTGAGAACAAAGATCTAGAGCCAGAACACCATTTCAGCAGGAGGAGGAGGGACCTCGAGACAGAGAAGAGCGATGTCTGTTCTCAGTATCTTCTGAATCCCTGAAGTATCTGGCACAGAGTTGCTCACAGGTGGGTGGTCAACGTGTGCCAGGTAACCAGGAAATCACCCCTCTGTGGGCTGCATGACTCTATGTAATCACAAGGCCTTGTGGCAGGCACTCTGGCTCCAGCCGCCACCTATGTGTGGGTGCTGTTGGCCTCTCTGGAGTGTGGCCCTCCAGGATGGAGCCACTGTCACCCTTCCATGACACTCTAACCACTCCCTCACCCTAGACCTGCTTGTCATTGTAGGGTGGGTCACTTTGGGGTCGCTGATTAGAGTGTGGTAGGATACGTTCTAGTCCTGGCTTTGACCCTGACCTGCTATGACCCTGATGTGAGAAGGCCTTCCATCTTTTTCAGCCCTGAAGCTCCACACCTTGCTGCTCTTTGGAGGAAGGGTGCCTGGCCAGCTCAGTGGAGGCCTCTCCTGTCCAGGGGAGTCTCACCGTCTAGGCTGTGGTTTTATGGTGGCCATAAATGCAACACACAGGAGCTGCGTTGTCTGCAGCCCTGATCACAAAGGAACATTTTCTCTGTTGTGTTTCCACGCCGCCCTTTCCCTTCTCTCTGGCTTTATAGCCCTGTGGCTTTCCTGGCACACCACTCCCTCGGCAGTCTCTAGTGAAATGTCAGGGCTACTCGCTGCTCAAACTCCATGCATCTTGTTTGACAGACACAGAGCAGAGACATTGCAACGGAAATGATCAGCTCAAGTGGGCACTCCTCCCTCATCTTCTAGTCCCTGTGTGGTTCAGACACTGCTTCTAGGGGTGAGGGAAGACAGAAAGCAGAGCGAATTCAGGAGAAAAGAGACCTGGATTCTCCTCAGTGCTCTGTCTGGAACATGCTATGTGACGTTGGGCAAGTCAGTTAACTTCTCTGGTTCTCATATGTGTGAAATGAGGTTTTAGACTGAGATTTCTTCTAAATTCCTTTCCAGCTTTTATATTCAATAATTTATGAGTACAAAACCACAGAAAGCTTAATCAGTTTTGACTGATTTCATTAATACAAAGGAGGGAAGAGACCCTGGCAGTTTAGGAAGAACATCCAAGAAGCTAGCGCACTGCTATTCTGTGGTGATGAGTTTGGAGATCCTAGGAAGGGAAAGCTCCTTATTGCTTAATCCCTATCTCCCAACAAGCTAAGCTCAAAATCCTTTAATCAAATCTAATAAGCTCAGCTAAGCTTTGGAATGGAGCCGGGAAATGACTAATGTGTTTTCCGTCCATCTAGATTTATTCACTTGGTCTTTGTTATAAACGTGTTCCCAGGCGATGCCGGGAATGACAGTGACAGAGAAAAGCAAATGCGAATTAGGAGAGGGCTGGGGCTGAGATGACAGTGTGGCAACCACTTGAGCAATGCTGGCAAGGGCGTCCTCATCTCTCCCGGGCCGGGGGCTGATCCTACTGAGCATTCAGAGGGAGGGGTTGAGGTGTGTGCAGGTGGGTCCTCGGGGCTGGCTGCCAGGGCCCAGGTGAGGAGGCCAAGCAGCTGAGGCGGGGATCGGCTTGGGGGACCACGTAGGAGGTGATGAAAAATAGGAACCCAGATGCCAGCAGGGGGTGCACTCAGACCCAGGGCCCAGCCAGAAGCAGAGGCAGGACTACTCCAGACTGGATCTTAATTTTATACCATTGTTCACTTCCTCCCTCTTTCACCCCTTTGAACATCTACACACACCAAACAAAGTCTCTCTCATCCATCCAGTGTACGAGCTAAAAGCCCAGAAGTCTTCCCTGAGCACTTTCCTCCACCCCTCAGCTTCCAGTCAATCACCAAATGCATGATTCTACCTCCATGACACTACTGTCATCTGTCCACTTCTCTGCCTGCCCGCTGCCTCAGCTTCATGCCAGCCCTGAGGCCCCATTCTAGTGATACAGCAGTAGGTACAGGCAGCGAGAAACCACAAAGACATGCCTGCTGGAAGCTCCCAGTCTACCAAGCCAAGGTGCAGAGCTGAACAGAACTAAATGCAAGCCCTTCTCAAGGCTGTCCTTGGCCCTGGGTCCCCTCTGGGACATGAATCCACCAATGATGGTTCTGCTGCAGGCAGGGTGAGCTAAGCCAGAACTGAGAAGAGTTCCATTGCGTACTCAGATCACAAGTTATCACACAGGAAAAATGTCCTCAGCTCTCGGGCACCCCCAAAGTGCACTCAGCTGAGGCTCTGCCGATCCGGGGTCCCACATCATCTTCAGAAAGATCATCAAAGAGAGGAACCAGCTCAGCCACGGTGAAGTCCACCTTTGCCTGTTCAAGCTGCTATAACGAAATGCTGTAAGATGGGTGGTCATTTTCATGCATGCAAGAAAAGCAAATGCATCTGGAATCTATGTCATTTGTGGTGAGAGTAGTTACTCCCCGCTGAACGGTGAAGTGGTCCAGTGTAGCCAACTTACAGCTAACCATCTGTTTGGTCTCCTCGAGGGGTGGGCCCCCACTAGGGCTCAGCACCTGTCTCTGTTGCTGACAGGACGGGCATCCACCAAGTGGTAGCCAGCTCAGCCTTGGAAAGTGGGAGGCCACGCTCTTGGGCCCCAGTGTGGCATCCATCTCACCCATGGTGACCACTTTATTTCAGTGCCTAGGTGCCAGCCCTGGGGTCGCCAATGACAAAGGCTGGCCAGCTTCAACCAGGCAAGTCCCTCCGTACACTCAGTTGCTTGGTGAGCCTTCTGAAGTAACTTCTGTCTGGTGAGCATTGTCATGTGATAAAGACTTTCATGCCCACTGTCATAGGTCCATCCGTATGTCCCTCCCCGGAGGGCTGAATGTGTTACCTTGCCAAGGTATGTGCCATTTAAAGGGAACTCATAATAAGAAGACTAAGGGAGGAGTATTCTAACGCTTTATTTCTCTAAAACATGAGCTACTTGAGCCTTTGAGCCCCTCTTCTCAGGCCTGCTACCAGATTGTGGAGTGTACTTTCATTTTCAATAAAATCCTTCATTTCTTCCTTGCTTTGTTTGTGCATTTTGTCCAGTTCTTTGTTCAAGATGCCAAAACTTGGACACCCTCTGCTGTTAACGTATTTTGGTGAGCCAGCTAGGAGGAAGAGCCGAACAGGTTCACTAGGGCTGCTCAGGGAGAGAGAACCCAGAAGCCTGGCATGCTGGCAAAAGGGTAAAGAAAGCTTTTTATGGTTTGAATCTTCTGGAAACAGAGAAAGACTGTCCTTGCTATCCACACTACCACAACATTTCGAGACCTCGAACTCTGGGTTTATGGTCTCACAACTGAGATGGGTCCCTCCACACTTTTGGAACTGTGCACCCATTGGAACCCTTGAGAGACCATCAAGCTTCAGATGATCATGGAACAAAGGCTCCAGGCAGTGAAGACACCGCCCTCGACCATCAACAAAGCCTCCAGCCGTGAAGACAACAACCTCGGCCATCAACAAAGGCTCCAACCAGTGAAGACACCAGCCTCGGCCATCAACAAAGGCTCCAACCAGTGAAGACACCGCCCTCGGCCATCAACAAAGCCTCCAGCCGTGAAGACACCAACCTCGGCCATCAACAAAGGCTCCAACCAGTGAAGACACCGCCCTCGGCCATCAACAAAGCCTCCAGCCGTGAAGACACCAACCTCGGCCATCAACAAAGGCTCCAGCCGTGAAGACACCAGCCTCGGCCATCAACAAAGGCTCCAACCAGTGAAGACACCACCCTCGGCCATCAACAAAGGCTCCAACCAGTGAAGACACCGCCCTCGACCATCAACAAAGCCTCCAGCCGTGAAGACACCAACCTTGGCCATCAACAAAGGCTCCAGCCAGTGAAGACACCAACCTCGGCCATCAACAAAGGCTCCGGCCAGTGAAGACACCACCCTTGGCCATCAAGAAACTACCCTGCCTCCACTAGACAGAGCAAGGCGAGAGTTCCGTGATCCCCAGTACGTAGAGACTGTGCCCCAAGTCAGCATGAAGCAGTTACAGAAAAAAGGATCATTGGTCCCTTTGTCTCCCATAAAGATTCATGAGGATCACATCTCTAAGTGGGGAGATGAGGCAGGAAAATAGAGGCTGGAAGAGGGAACATAAGGCCTATTCACACTTCAGCTATAACAGGAAATGTCCTCTCCATAGGGCATATACCAAGTAAATGACTTGGTAACTTTACTTCATCCTCTTCATTTACACAGGGCATACCCCAAGTGGAGAATATTTAAACTTACAAAAACTCTGTAATAGGGCCTTTGATCCCCTATGCTCAGGCCCATACTATGGAGTGTACTTTCATTTTCAATAAAACCTTTCACTTCTTCCTTGAAAAAAAAAACCAGTGAGCTATTTGAGCAAACTGTACCAACCTTTATACCAGCAACCCTGGTTCACACCACCTGCCTGAATCCCCGGTCATATAAGATAACACCCACTGGGAAACGCAAATCAGATGTGTGATACTATTGACTTTTTTTTTTTTTTCGGGGGTCATTGTTTACTTCTGGAACTTGTCTTTGTTACTTGTAAAATGGATCTTACCATAGTATCTAGCTCATGAGGTTGTCAGGAGGAATAAATTAGGTAATGCACTTAATAGAGCTTAAGACAGTGCATGACACATCATCATATGTGCTAAAAAAAAAGTTCATCGTGTTTTTTATAAGACAAAGCATGGTCAGTTGCAGCTCAGAGGCACCTCTGTTCTGGGAAACCCCAACCAGAACTCTGGACGGGTTCCCAAAAGGTCTGGGAAGCAGAGGAGCATGCGCCGTTCATCCTGGTCCAGCTGGTAGCCCGCGAGGCTCTTCCGCTCTGATGCCGCTCCTCTAAGGCATGACCTCAGGCTCCCGGAGCAGGGACAGCACTATTGTGCACAGCGTTGATGGCACCACTTCCTGGCTGTCACAGATTTAGGACTTTCTAATGAGGAAAGACGAATCTTTCTGCCTCTATGACGCCACCTTCTACACTGCTTAGACAAGGAGTTCCAAAATCTCAAATTTGTAGCCTCTTTTGTTTTAGCCTACTTAATAAGTTATTTGGAAGCACATTTTGACTGTTTTGTAAGATAAATTCCCCATTCGAAAAACAAAATGAGGCCGGGCGCGGTGGCTCATGCCTGTAATCCCAGCACTTTGGGAGGCGGAGGTGGGCGAATCACGAGATCAAGAGATCGGGACCATCCTGGTCAGCACGGTGAAACCCTGTCTCTACTAAAAATACAAAAAAATTAGCTGGGCGTGGTGGCGTGCGCCTGTAGTCCCAGCTCCTCGGGAGGCTGAGGCAGGAGAATTGCTTGAACCTGGGAGGCGGAGGTTGCAGTGAGCCGAGGTCACGACACTGCACTCCAGCCTGGCGCCTGGTGAGGGAATGAGACTCTGTCTCAAAAAAAAAAAAAGAAAAAAAACGAAAAACAAAATGAAAGAAAGACCCCCAGATCCCAAAACTGCTCTAAATTAGTCTTTAAAAATAGATACAAATTTGGTCTACCTCTGTCTCTGTTTCTTTCACTCTGTAAATTCATCTCTGCCTCTCAGGAATGTATTTTCTTCTAGAAAGTATTTTATCCATTTCCTCCAATGTTTTACATCACAGAGACCTTGGGCCCATTGACTTGTCTTACACCAGTGCTTCTGATAAGAAAGTGCTATGATGCTTAATTTTATGTATTGTTTGAGCTACAGACGGCCCAGACCTTTGGTCAAAAATTGTTCTGTGTGTGTCAGCAAGGGTGATTTCAGATGAGATTAACATTTGAATAGGCAGGCCGAGTAAGGCCCAGTGCCCTTCCTAATGTGGGTGGGCTTCATTTAATCAGGCCAAGGCCTAAATAGGACAAAGAAAGCTAAGAAAGCATGAGTTCCTCCTGCCTGCCTGCCTTTGAGCTGGGATGTCCATGCTTTCCGGCCTTCAAACTCAATCCAAAACATCAGCTATTCTTGGGTCTTAACCCTGCAGCTACACGGCCCCTCTCCTGGGTCTCCAGCTTGCAGACTCAGCCTGAGATCTTGGGACTTTTCGTCCTCCATAATCATATGAGCGATTCCCTACTTGTAAATCTCTCTCTCTTTCTATATGGAGAGGGAGAGAGAGAGAGATTTACCATAGGGAATTGGCATATAAAAATACACATGCACACACACATATATACACACACACACAAAGTTCACCATAGAATGTCAGTTCACCTAAATATATATATATTATAATATATATATAATATATAATGTAATATATAATATATATTATATATAATGTAAAGTATATAATATATAATAGGTATATATAATATATATAATGTTATGTATATAATATATATTATATATATAAATTATATATATAATATATAGAATATGTATTATATATAATGTTTTTCCACATGTATATGGAGAGAGAGAGAGAGATTTACTCATGAATATATATTTGGAGTTGGCTCATATATACAGAGACGTATGTTGTTTCTCCATATGTATATGGGCGTGTGTGTATGTATATGTACATAGGTTCTGTTTCTCCAGAGAACCCTGACTAGTGCAAGCCCCTTGTATTTTAGTTGCTTGAGTCTCCTACAGGAGGGTCAAGTTAGCCCGTTTTCTACTTCTGAGTTCTGCTCTATAGGGAAAGGTGTCATAACTAAGGCTGAGTGTGTACGTGGGGACTCCAGGGTTGACAGAAGCACTGGCCTGCGTTTCCGTTTGCATACCAAGTGAGTGACATGAAGGCTTAGCAATGCTTTGGAAGCCCTCCGATGCTCTTACGGGGCCCATGGAGAGGCGCCTTCAACCGGGATGAATGTGCTGCTTCAACGGGAAGCCTTCACTCCTGCCGCTGTCAGTCACCTCTGCACCAAGGCCCTGTGTTCAGGGCCGCGTGGGGCTACTGCTCCCCTCCCCGTGTGCTCACGTGCTCCTTGCTGTGCTTCAGAGTTCAGTCCGCTGCAAGATACCAGGGCGCCAGAGCCATGCGGAGACAGCCTGAACGCGCGGCCCGCTGTCCCCAGTGGCTCAGGCAGCCACGTGCTGGAGCAGAGAGGTTAAATGTTCGCCACTTTCCTTCTCCGAGGGCGATCCCAGTCAGCCACAGAGATTCATGGCAGCCATTGTGGGCTCTTGTTGCATCGTTTGTCATGAAAATGAGGTATTAGAATTTCAGGGCCTAATATGCTTGGTGAGTTATAGCGGAGAGGAGAGCCGCGCGTTTGGTATTTCCGATAATACGTAGCTTTGTCAAAAGCTGATGGCGAACAATCAGTTCAAATGTGCCTTGGAAAAGCACACTCTTCATGTCAAACGGCTTACATTGTGGAAAAAAGTTGCCATCCGTCAAAATGCAGATGGGGAGAAGCTCACATGCCTAGAGGAAGCCATTTGCACCCTCAGAAAGTACTTTTAAGGTGACATCTGGATGACGCACAGACAGGGACCCTCCACAGCAGCCTGAGTGACAGCAGCCTGCCTGCGGCTTTCTGGCTGCAGGTGCCCAACTCAGGGCTGGTGCTCCTGGGAGCCCGGGCCTGGCCCTTTCTGCTGGAGAAAACAGCTGTCTAGAAGCTGTGTTAAAGTCCCCTATAGAACATCAGTTCACCTAAAAATATTTCCCACCCACCCGGAATCGTGCTCAGGATGGTCACCGTTTGATTTACGTCGCAGGAGCCATCTGGAGATCGATGCATTTAACTCAATTAAACTTCAGTCCTCCCAGGGAAAGATGATACATTCACCAGTTTGTGGGGCTCTTGTAAAGGGAAAAACTAGGGCCAAATGTTGAGAGCTATAGGGAGGAAGATTTTAATTCACTTAGGACCCAAAATGGAAAGGGTTCTTGACAAAGGACTCCCTGAGGCCGGATGCATTCTGACGATGGCTGTAGTGGATGGGAAGCGGGGTCAGGTGGGCGCTAGGGTTCCTTTTGACTCAGATGATCTAAAATTTTATAATGAAGGATGGGGAGCACAAGGGGATTCTCTTTTCTTTTTTTTTTTTTTTTGAGCTGGAGTCTCACTCTGTCACCCAAACTGGAGTGCAGTGGCTCCGTCTCAGCTCACTGCAACCTCTGCCTCCTGGGTTCAAGTGATTTTCCTGCCTCAGCCACCTGAGTAGCTGGGATTACAGGTGTGTGCCACCAAGCCCGGCTAATTTTTGTAGTTTGAGTAGAGAGGAGGTTTCTCCATGTTGACCAGGCTGTTCTCAAACTCTTGGCCTCAAGTAATTCATCCACCTTAGCACCCCCAAAGTGCTGGGATTATAGGTGTGAGCCACTGCACCTGGCCTCGTCTTTGGAAAGCCTACAGTTAATTCTCTAAGCCCTTCAGGTACATTTTGTTCCATTTTATGGGGGAAATCACTTATTTTGAAGATCTGAGAGGGCTTCTGGAAAAAATCACTCATAAATGTTGAGAGTGTATTGTAGAAAGCCTTCCCTCCAATACAGAAATGTTTAAAGCATGAATTGAATGGACTGGGTGGCCAGGTGTGGTGGCTCACGCCTATAATCCCAGCACTTTGAGAGGCCAAGGTGGAAGGATCACCTGAGGTCAGGAGTTTGAGACCAGCCTGGCCAACATGATGAAACCTTGTTTCTATTAAAAATACAAAAATTAGCTGGGTGTGGTGGTGTGCACCTGTAATTCCAGCTACTTGGGAGGCTGAGGCAGGAGAATTGTTTGAACTCAGGAGGCGGAGGTTGCAGTGAGCCAAGATTGTGCCATTGCACTCCAGCCTGGGTGACAAGAACAAAACTCTGTCTCAAAAAAAAAAAAAAAAAAAAAAAAATAGGATGAACTGAAATAAAGCATATAAAAGTGCTGTCCGAGATACAAAGCTGCACGGCTGCAATGCATCATTAATATTATTAATAATGATTTGTCCTTCATCTCTTCAAAACTGGTATCTAAACACGTCAGCAAGATAAAACCTCAATCAAACAGTCCATGTTAACAGTAAGAAGACTGAGAGAGAATTAATGTCTGAAGAAACAGGCCAGGCACGGTGGCTTACACCTGTAATCTGAGCACTTTGAGAGGCTGAGGTGGGCAGATCACCTGAGGTTAGGAGTTCGAGACCAGCCTGGCCAACATGGTGAAACCCTGTCTCTACTAAAAATACCAAAATTATCTGGATGTGATGGCGCATGCTTGTAATCCCAGCTACTTGGGAGGCTGAGGCAGGAGAACTGCTTCAACCTGGGAGGCAGAGGTTGCAGTGAGCTGAGATCACACCATTGCGCTCCAGCCTGGGTGAAAAGAGTGAAACTCCATCTCAAAAAAAAAAAAAAAAACCTGAAGAAAGAGATATAAATTGGAGAAGACAAAAGAAAATAAATCCCTCAGAGGTGCACTATGCACCCTTCATGTGCCTTTTATCTCCTTTTAATTAATTTATTATTTTCTTTTTTAAATTGACAGATAGTTATATGTATTTATCATGTATAAAGTGATATTTTGATATATACATTGTGAATGAATAAATCTAACTAAAATACACATTACCTACATAGTTACAATTTTTGTGGTGAGAACATTTAATATGCACTCTCTTAGCATTTTTTCAAGAATATAATATGTTTTTAACTGTAGTCACTGTGTTGCACAAGTCTATTGAACTTATTCCTCCTGCTCAAGTGAAATTTTATATCTTTTAACCAACCTCTCCCCCATCCCCCACCCTTCAACTGCCCAGCTTCTGGTAAACACTATTTCCATTTCTGTGAACTCAACATTTTTAGACTGTACATATGAGTGAGACCATCTGTGATTTGTTATTCTGTGCCTGGTTTATTCATTTAATAGAATGTCCTCCAGTTGCATCCTTGTTGCTGTGAATGACAGGACTTCCTTCTTTTTATGGCTGAATAGTACTCCATTGGATAGAAGTACTAATCTTCTCTATTCCTTCATCCATTGATGGAAACTTAGGTTGATTTTATATCTTGGTTATTATGAATTATGCTGCAATAATCTTTCTCTGTTTTCTAACTTATTTTTCAAAAATTCTAAAAATGCAAGGATTGAGAATAAAGAAATATGCTTAATGAAGTGTCGGCTATTGTGTTATGTTATTTTTTAGAGTATCACGTGGCAGTCACTATCGACAAAAGCAGTTCTCAGTGAACCTCACCAATAAACACTCCACCGAGAAGCCTCTGTTGAGAAAATAGGAATAGTGGATGGCAGAGTTTGCAGTTTGATCTCACAGGAAAATGAAGTTTTCTTGCTCCTCCTGAATTAGGAACCCTGTTTTCCCAAGGGTAAACTGTATTTTACATTTCTTTATTCTGGCTAATTTAAAATAATCCTGGCCTGAATATGAAGGGCAGAAAATTATTTACTGAAAATCGACTTCTAAGCATGTTATAGTTGAGGATCTCCACAGAAACAGAGCCGACAGGACATACAGTCGTCCCTTGGTATTCATGGGGAATTGGTTCTAGTACCCCCCGAGGAGACCAAAACCTGTAGATGCTTAAGTCCCTGGTATAAAATGGCATAGTATTTGTATATAACCCATGCACCTCCCCTGTATACTTTAAACCATCTCTGGATTACTTAATAATACATAATATGATGCAAGTAGTTGTTATATCACATTGCTTTTGTATTACTTTTTATTGTTCTATTGTCATTTTTATCATTTTTTCCCAATGTTTTTGATCCACAGTTGGTTGAATTTGTGAATGTGGAACCCACAGATACAGAGGGCTGCCTGTGTGTAGCTACCTAGCGGCAGAGAGAGAGAGAGCGAGAGAGCGAGAGAGAGAGAAAATGAGAATGAGAACAGATAGAAATTTTGAGATTTTAGGGAGCTGGCTCCATTATTGTGGGGGCTGGAAAATCCAAAATCTGTAGGGCAGAAAACGCAGCAGGAGTTGATGTTGCAGTCTTGAGGCAGAATTCCTTCTCAGGGAAGCCTCAGTTTTTGCTCAGGTAATGAACTGAACGTATCCTTCACAAAATTCACATGGAAATAAAACCTTTGTGAGGTAATTAGAGTTAGATGAGGTCAGGAGGGTGGGGCCCTCATGGTGTGATCAGTGGCATTATAGGAAGAGACACCAGAGAGAACACAGCAAGAAGACTGCCATCTGCAAGCCAGGAAGAGGACCCTCGCAGAAACGGAATCAGCTGGTACCATGATCTTGGACCTCTCAGCCTCCAGAACTGTGAGAATAAATTTCTGTTGTTTAAGCTGCCCCATGTATGGAATTTTATTATGGCAGCTTGAGCAGAGTAAGACGTGCTCTTAAGGCCATCTGATTGGATGATGCTCACTCACATTATAGAAGATAATCTCCTTTATTTAAAGTCAGTAGATTGTAGATGTTAATCACATCTACAAAATACCTTCACATGGATTAGGGTTTGATTAAATAACCAAGTGCTATGGTATAGCAAAGCTGACGCATAAGACTGACCTTCGGAAAGTGGCACTAGAGAATGCTGGGAAACAGGACTGGGCAACCTGTACTTCCTGGTAGGGAGGTTGAGCAGTAAGTCCAGCCAGGAAGGACTTTACTGCAATTCCAGCTTCTAACTTTCTGTGGGAACTTGGGCAAATCCAGTCTCTTCCAGACAAGGTATCCAAGTTTCCATGCTCATAAGGGCTTGACATAGACCTTAACCTTCCGAGAAGAATTTACATGTTCAGAGAGACTTCATGGAGCTATAATGCCTCTGGTAAACCAAAGGGATTATTCTTAAATAATAAAATTTCCGGCACCATCGGGTCAGGAGAGAAGGAAGTTTTGCAGAGCTTCTTAAATCATATCCTGCAGTAGTGATTCCTCCTTTGTGCACACGCAGACACACTAAAGTCTAGACACAGCCTCCAAAACACACACCTTTTAACCAAGTAGAGAAATAAATATAAGTTAATTCAAAATAAACTCTAGGCTCTAGTGTGAAGGCAACATGGAGCAGAGAAGAAACCAGCGTAGAGTAAAGCTGGTTATAATGACTCATTGAACTTCCTGCCCCTGCGACCTTCTAATAATCACAGACAGAACTGCTAAGTGCTTATCACTGGGCTCATGGCCCGTGTGGTAGCTGAGTAGTACCTCTCACAAAGATGTCGTCACCCCAACCCCTGGAACCTGTGAACATGTTACCTTACATGGAAAGGAATCTTTGCAGATGTGATTAAAATCATGGACCTTAATAGAGGAAACATCCTGTATTAAAGTTTCTATGGGCCACTGTCATCACATGAGCCCTTGAAAATACAGAACTTCGCCCAGCTGAAGTCAGAGAGATGTAGCAGATGGGCATGAGAAACTGCAAGCTTGAAGAGGAATCACCGCATGATTGCAGGCTTGAGATGCAGGGACCCATGTGTGAGGACTTGAGAGGAGTTCCTAGGAGCTGAGGGTGACCCTTAGCTGGTGGCCAGCAAGGAAATGGGGACCTCAGTCTTAAGAAATTGAATTCAGTCAATAACCCGAGTGAGCTTGGAAATGAGTTCTTCCCCAGAGCTTCCAGAAAGGAATGTGGCTTATAGACACCTTGATTTTAACCTGGTGAGACTTGTGTTGAACTTCTGACCCACAGAAATGGCAAGATAATAAATCTGTGTTTTCTTAAACTGCTGAGCCTGTAGTAATTAGTTACAGCCGCAATAGATAATGAATCACAGTCCCCACGGCCTGCAGGACAGCTCAGAACCTACACAGGCCAGTAGCAGGTCAAAGGCTTGGCATCAGTGTCCAGTTTTCAGCCGGTCTTTCTCTGTCCTTCTCGTAGTTCTATGAGAATTACAGGGTACCTGTCTGGTCCCCAGCTCTAGTTCCCTGCCCAGTAGCTCTATCATTGAAGAGCCAGGATCCTGCTCTGCTATGTTCCCAACCCCAAAGACAGATGTCCAGTTCCTCAGCTCAGTTGCTCCAAGCAAACCCCCTCCTGATTTGCCAAGTGCTGGGCCTGCAACCCACCCCATCATCCTTAACAATCTCCTATCCAGGGTCTGCCAACTTCAGCAAAGACATGTCCCTGATAATTCAGCTAATGATGCGTTGTCACAGAAAGCTCCTTGCAGAGGGTTAAGGAACCAAGCTTAGAAGTCTGAGAAGTCTGCGTGGGAAATGGCGTGAACTAATGCACTGAAGCCAGATTGAGGGAGGAAGTGATGTTGGTCATTCTGCAGGAAGGAGAGAGGTGAGCTTGTGAAGCCCCAGAGGTTTGGTCATCAAGTAAGTGTGGGGATGCTCTATTGGTGGTGCAGAGCACAGTAAGAAGGTTATCTGGCTGGAGCGAAGGACTGTCATCAGGAGACATGAATACAAGGGGCTGGAAGGAAGAACATTGGAAGAATGAAGGATCTGAGAAGCAAGGCTGGGCAGAGGTGAAAGAGAGACCAGGGGTGTATGGGAGAAAGGCAGGCAAGAAGAAAGAAAACATGACACAATAAAAAGAGAAAATTGTATTACCCGAATGCCTACCATTTGCTTTTCAAAACACTGCAAGGTACATAGAATTTGCCTTCCAAGTAAATAAAAGGAGGTTCGAGGTCAAATAGCTCAGAAAGGAAGAGCCATGATGCTGTGCTACCTCTGTCTACAAGAAGCCCCAGCTTTCCGCGCCTTCTCCTTTTCATCTACTGCCTCTCATAAAAGGATAGAGTCTTAGCATGTGTGGAAACTCTGGGGGACTCTGACTGCAGAGAACAGTCTTTGTCTTCATCTGGTGTCTTTAGAGTCACTTTTCTCAAAAGGAAAAAACTTCCCTCAAGAAGAGAAGTAACAAAAGCAGACAAAGGCTCAGCTTTCCCGGAAGTTTCATCCTATTCTCAAAGATGCAGCAAAATGAAACAGACATTTTCATCCCTGAAAATATCCAGGGCTGTTTCCCAGCCAAGTGCCATGGATGGTGCAGGTGTTCTCCCCACTTCCTTACTTCTGTCATACTTCGGGAAAAATCCCCACTTCCCTTCCACCAGGAGCTATATTGCTTCTGTGGGTATAGTGTTGCTGTTAATAGGATAGAGTCTTTTTTGCTGGGAGACTGAGAGGGGAGGGATGACTGATGAAAAGAATTTTATTTTCAAGCTACAATTACATTATGAATTAACAGCTGTATCCTTAGAAATGGTTTTGTACTGTACCTAATTTGTCTGATAACTTTAAGTCCCCCAAAGGTTTATTTGTTTATTATGTCATTACTGTAAACTAGCATAATATTGATAGAAGCAATTGTACTACAGGGCATTTCTTGACTAATGATAAGTTAGAAGAAATGGCTAGCTTGAGAAGCCTGACAGCAATTAATCTAGTGCGTTATTACGTCTTTCTATTTTGTTTTATATTTCTCTTCCCCCTCTCAGGTTTATTGAGGTAAAATCAATACATTAAAACTGTATATGTTTACAGAATACAATATGATGTTTTGATATACATATACATATATAATGAAATTTTTTAATTATACTTTAAGTTTTGGGATACATGTGTAGAAGGTGCAGGTTTGTTACATAGGTGTATACACGTGCCATGGTGGTTTTCTGTACCTATCAACTCCTCATCTATATTAGGTATTTCTCCTAATGCTATCCCTCCCAACCCCCTGACAGGCCCTTGTGTGTGATGCTCCCCTCCCTGTGTCCGTGTGTTCTCATTGTTCAGCTCCCACTTATGAGTGAGAACATGTGGTGTTTGGTTTTCTGTTCCTGTGTTAGTTTGCTGAGAATGATGGTTTCCAGCTTCATCCATGTCCCTGCAAAGGACATGAGCTCATCCTTTTTATGTGGCTGCATAGTATTGCATGGTATATATGTACCAAGTATTCTTTATCCAGTCTATCATTGATGGGCATTTGGGTTGGTCCCAAGTCTTTGCTATTGTGGATGGTGCTGCAATAAACATACATGTGCATGTGTCTTTATAATAGAATGATTTATAATCCTTTGGGCATATACCCAGGAATGGGATTGCTGGATCAAATGGTATTTTTGGTTCTAGATCCTTGAGAAATCGCCACACTGTCTTCCACAATGGTTGAATTAATTTACACTCCCACCAACAGTGTAAAAACATTCCTATTTCTCCACATCCTCTCCAGCATCTGTTGTCTCCTGACTTTGTAGTGATCACCATTCTAATGGACATGAGATGGTGTCTCATTGTGGTTTGGATTTGCATGATAATAAAATGATTAAACCAGGCTAATTAACATATTGATCACCTCACATGCTAATTGTGTGTGTGGTCAGGAGATTTAAGAAGCACTCTCTCAATGGTCTTGAACTTGCAATATTTTGGCTTTGCAATGGTGTGAAAGCCATACGCATGCAGAACATCAATAAATGACTTGAGATATTTAATGCTTTATTATAAAATAGGCTTTGTATTAGATGACTTTGCCCAGTTGTAGGCTAATGTAAGTTATCTGAGTACATTTAAGTTAGGCTAGGCTAAGCTATGATGTTGGTACTTTAGGTGTATTAAACACATTTTTGGCTACATATTTTCATCTTATGATGTGCAGCCCCCACATAACCATCTGTATGCAATATAGTATTATTAACTGTAGTCATCAACGGTACAATAGAGCTCCAGAAGTTACCTATGCTAACTGAAATTTTGTGCCCTTTGACCAACTACCCATTCCTCATCCTCTCCACCCAATAAATGATTCTAAAGCCATATTTCCTTGGCTCAAATCCCTGCTCTGCTACTTCTTTCTGAGAATGTAACCTTATGGAGCTGAATCTCCATTTGTAACTCAACTGAGCAAGACTTCACCTGGCAGCTCCAGTCATCGGCCATCCTCCACAAGTTAACAATTTATGACGAGCAACAGAGAGTGAGACCGTCCTAAAGTTCACTGAAGGAGTGAATGCCCATCTCATGGGTCCTACTTGGACATTTAGGAGAAATTTCAAGGATTGAATATACCTCTCTTTGTTTCTTCTTGGAGGAAAGTCAGAGAGGGGCTTGAAAGAGGTATGCACACTGGAAAATGAATAACATAGCTTAAATAGAGTTTTGTGTTGCGAATAAGAATGATTATGCAGTTTCTGCAAGCTTTGGGGCTTCCCGGAACATGCAGATCCCATTTTTCTGCTATTACTGTAGTCAGTGTAAGTAATTTAAATGTTTGTAAATCAATACCGCATCGCCAGTTCTACGTGGTGGCCATTCCTGCGTAGAAGAATTCCAAGGACTCAAGGACGGTAGAATTCATCCTCCTGGTATGTTTGCCTTTATGATTGACAAGTTATCAGAAACAGTGGCAGCTCATTCCCTGAGTGCTTTCCCTTTCTCTTGTTACCACCAAGGAAGCCTGAGCTCACCCAAAGGGCTCATCTCTCCCACGTAATTGTTACTAAGGGAAGGAAATGCCTAAAGTCATACATCTGTAGTATTTGAGAGACATAAAGGAACTTAAGGCCCACTTGATTGAAGCATTCTACCACATACGACATGTCTACTGCGTGCCGGATACTGTTACAAATATTCACATGCAAGCTATCTCAGCACTTTATGAGTGTACTTTTCAACGTTATCGTCATGTTTGATTATCCTTATAAACTGTGATGAAGATATGGAAAGTATTATTACATTTGAAAATAACCAGCACTAAGGATCTGAGAGGCCGAATGAATGAAGCCAACTGGTAATTGGAGGAGCTGTGAACGATGTTGAGAGTTTGGGCTCTTGTCCTGTGACCCTCTCATCGTGTGGTCATGTTTTTCTGAGGACAAGTTTGGATATGGTGAAGGAGGAGGGAAGTGAGAGCACAGGGCTCCACTGCAGGCCTGGGGAGGAGGAGCTGGCAGAGGGAGCGAAGGCTGAAGATACATCCGCTTCTTCCCAGGGTTTCTAGGGCCGGCTGTAGCTCATTTGGCCGTTGTTGATTTATTCCCCTAGCTTTTTTCTGGAGGACAAATAGCAGTCAGTGGGTATTGTCTAGTATTGGGTTAGACTGCGAGGAGATGTGTCTGCTGAACTGTTCGACCTACTCCACTTGTACCCAATTATCTCTTAAGTGATATAACCACGAAGCTACTCTTTCCATACATTTCACTTTGCAAAGCTCCTACTCTGCACAAATTTCACTTCACATTTCTTACTCTTTGCGAGAATTTCACTTTGCAAATATCTCATTGCCTCTGAAGTTAGTTTTGGATTCTCTTAATTGTTTAGAAATACTTTTATGATCCTCTGCCCCTTCCACTGAACCTTTTGTCCCCAAGGGCAGGGACTGCATCTGTTTTGTTCCTTGTAACCCCAACAGTGTATCTCCAGGCTCCTTCTTCTGCTTCCCCTTCTCCGTTTATCTGTACTCTGAGGAAAGGTGGTAGAGTTAGGATAGTAGGGGCTGGTGAGGCCAATGCTGAGCTTTCCATGGGAACACACCAAGATCCACTCCTGACTCCTACATGTCTGCTGCTCGTCAAGCCTGTTCTTGGTCTTTCCAGCCGTCACAAGGAGATGAAAACACAACTCCTCAATCCACCTCTTTAGGGAGAGATTGATGATAATGACTATAAAAATAAGAGTGTAAGAGGGAGAAGATGGTACATTTAGATAAAAATTTTTTAAAAAACAGAAATGACAGCTTTTAGTCTTGTGCAGGAAACTATTAGCTTGCTCTTTGGTATCAGCAGAAGCTAGATTCTAACCACGGTTCTGCCTTTTCCTAGATATGTGTGTGACTAGCTAGGTCCAGCATGGCATTAGCTAGGGTTTTTCTGGAGAAACGGAGCCAACGGGATATACACAGATGTGTAAGAGGAGGCTTATTATGAGAAGCAGCTCATGTGAACATAGAGGTTGAGAAACCCCAGTCTGCTAATTTGACATCTGTGAGCTACAGAGCCAGGAGAACTGATGATGTAATTCATTTGGAGTCTGAAGTTCTGAGAGTCAAGGATTAGAGGTGAGGAGGGGATTGCTGGTATAAGTCCAGGGTCCAAGGCTCCAGAACCAGGAGCACTAAAGTCTGAGGCAGGAGAAGATGGATGTGCCAGCTCAAGAAGGAAGGGAGAGAGAATTCACCCTTCCTTGCCTTTTTGTCCTACTCAGGGCCTCAGAGGATTGGATGATCCCCAGCCACCTTGGGGAGGGCAGATATTCTTTACTCAGTTTATCAATTCAAATGCTAATTTCTTCCCCAAGCACCCTCACAGATGCGCAGGAAATCATGTTTCACCAGCTATCTGGGCATCCCTTAGCCCAGTCAAATTGACACAGAAAATTAACCATCGCATTTAATTTTTAATGGCCTCATCCATCTTTTTTATGAAAAGGGATAAAAATATGCACATCTATGTATATTGAAAAAAGAAATAGCCATGTTGAGTATCCCTTATTTGAAATGCATGGGATTGGAAATGTTTCAGACTTTTTCAGATTTTGGAATATTTGCATTTTGCTTAGTAGTGAGCATCCCAATCTCAAAGTCAAAAATCTGAGCTTCTCCAATGAGCATTTCCTTTGAGCATTGCATCAGCACTCAAAAAGCTTCAGATTTTGGGCTGGGCATGATGGCTCATGCCTGTAATCCCAGCACTTTGGGAGTACGAGGCAGGTGGATCACCTGAGGTCAGGAGTTTGAGACCAGCCTGGCCAACATGGTGAAACGCTGTCTCTACTAAAAATACAAAAATTAGCCAGGTGTGGTGGCAAGTGCCTGTAGTCCCAGCTCTTGGGGAGGCTGAGGCAGGAGAATTGCTTGAACCCAGGAAGCAGAGGTTGCTATGAGCCGAGATTGTGCCACTGCACTTCAGCCTGGGTGACAGAGCAAGACTTTGTCTCAAAAAAAAAAAAAAAAAAAAAAGGTTCAGATATTAAAGCACTTCAGATTTTGGATTTTCAGATTTGGGATGCTCAGTCTGTATGTTGTAGCCATTTAATTAAAGAGAGAAGGAAATAACAGTGAAGATAATGGTCATAAAAAAGATGGAGGAGGAAGAGAATGAGGGGGAGGAATGGGACGGGAAGGTGATATTTGAACTTGGGGAAGTCACTACTTTTTTAAGTCTCTGTTCCCTGATTAATCAAATGTGTTTACTGCAATTAGTGAATGCATCTCTTTTTTGTGAAGATAGAGTGAAATGATGAAGGATCTCGAAAACCATGAAGTGCTCTGCACTCAGAGGCATAATTATTAAGTAAAAACGTTATGTATCTGTAAATCATGTAGCATTTTCAAGGAGGGGCCTGTGTGACACAGGAATGGTGCATGTGGAAGTGCTTAGGAGGCATTGACTCTCAGTGTGACTCAGATCTGGCACTGATTCTCAGCAGTGCACATAGAAGCACTTGATTCTCAGTGACAGTCAGATCTGGCATTGACTCTCCATGGTGCATGTAGAAGTACATGATTCTCAGTGTGATGCAGGTCTGGCATTGACCCTGAATGGTGGACTCAGAAGTGCTTGTCTGTCAACGTGATGTGGATCTGGCATTGACTTTCCATGGTGCATGTAGAAGTGCATGATTCTCAGTGTAATGCAGGTCTGGCATTGACCCTCAATGGTGGACTCAGAAGTGCTTGCCTGTCAGTGTGATGTGGATCTGGCATTGACTTTCCATGGTGCACGTAGAAGTGTTGGACTGTCAATGTGACGCAGATCTGGCTCTGTGAGTCCTCACCTGGGGAGGAAATGTGGTTTGGCTCTCTGATTCTGGACACTCCCATCTGCCCTACAATCAGCCAATAGATACATACACTGTTTGCCATGCTTGATCTTTTAAAGTAATACTTTCTTTGTCAGCAGTTTTAATCAGAGTGATGAAGCCAGATTCAAACTGTTTAGCTATGATAATGGGCTGACAGGGAGATTAAACAGGTCCCTTGACAAATGACTGTCTCTCAAATGCTGGCACCCTCACCTGGCACCGCTGCACATCATCAGCACCCGCATTCCCACCTGCTGGGAATACATCACCTGGTCTTTGTTCCTGCTGTCCACCCATGAGCCTGTGACACCTAGAGAATGATCACACACTCCTTGCAGGTTATCTGTCTTCGGCCACTGAGGCGGCTTTGGGGGGGCTGCACTGAGAATTATTATCTTGCTGATCTATCTGTTCCCAGCCCATTTTCCCAGCCTAGCAACAGATTACATTTCACAGGGAAAAGCCATGTAATACTCTTAAGACAATTTCTTACCACGTAGAAGCAGGCATGTAATTGCTCTTAGTGAGCAATTTCTCATATTCTGGGTTCATTTGAAAAGCACAAGAATTAAAGTTTTCAGCAAAGTCTTGAAAGACACAAGAAGTTGAGTATTAACTTAAGAGGTACATTTGGGGATATTCCCTACTCATGCTTGATGTCGGGGGAAAGAGTTAGAGTGGCTGACTTAGCTAATGCATCTACCCTTTAGTTGTTTCACTTAGCAGAGAAACTGGATGAATTTTGTGCTCCAAAACAGTTTCCATCCAGCTCTGGATGATGTGGGTGCTTTGTGAAGGACACGCTGCTCCCATGTCGCTCCCACCTTCCTTTGGCCCTTCAGATATCTGCCATTCTCAGATTTCTTGCTCATTCCCTGGGATCCTGGTTCCCTAAAGCTATTCAGTTTTTACCTGCTCTCCACAACCCTACCCTGTTCCTCTGGATAGATGCCCCTTTTCCTCTGCTGCCGGGGACCACTGGGCCATTTCTCCCACAGGACGTTTCTATCAGTGCAAACTCTCAGACTTCACAACATCCTGTGCACTGCTGTAACTGATATCAGTGTGACTTTCTTCCAGCAGACTGTGGGCTTCCCTTGAGAAGTGATTTCTTCATGCATTTTTATGTCCCTAGGGGCTGGCCCAGTGCCTGGTACAGCATCCAACTTCATTAGACATTAAGATGTTTTTCAACCACTAAGTGACTCTCTCAGTTGTAAGACACAGAAAAAATATTTTGTTATGAGATTTTATTTACATAAAAACATAAATTACAGTGGCGTATTGGTCAGATCCTGGCAGGGAACAGATGGCAAATTCATACTGGGAAATGGAGGGGAATTTAGCAAAGAGACTATGTGTAGGAGGCCCAGGCAGGTTTTGGGAAGCTTAGAAGGAGTAGTAGGAACCTGGGTTTAGCAGGCATGGGCCCATTACTACGGGACCTTCAAGGAGATTAGACAGCTGAATCCAGAGCATGTAGCTGTGTGTAGAGGGATGCTGACAAAGCCTGCAGTCTTTGATAGAGAGATGGCAAGTCCATGGTGACCCAGGAGAGGGGAAGCTGAGAAAATGAGTACCCCAAAGCTCCCTGTTCTCTCCAATCTGACAGTGATGCCCACTGGCCACATCAAAACTGCAATCAGGAGAGTTTTTACCAAGGTCAGCATCCTGGGGCACAGGCAGGGAGGTCAGTCGGGTGTGGATGTGGAGGGGCAAAGAGAAGCTGTTCACCCCTTTTGCCATACAGCAGCCACTCTCATTTATATCCAGGTGAAAACATCATGTCCCTAATATGGACATGGGGACACGCAAATGTGGATTGGCTGCTGTGCCATCACGGAGTGTCACATTCCATCACTCCCACCTAATGTCTACCTGTGCTGCCCCCAGAGTTTTTCATGGAATGTTGCATTAGAAAAAGCCAGGGGAAAGAAATATTAATTTACCTAAGATATAGCTTGCAAAGCTTCCTTTCTGTAGTTGGTTATAAGGCTGATTTTGGCCAGGAGCGGTGGCTCAAGCTTGTATCCTTTGGGAGGATAAGGCAGATGAACCACCTGAGGTCAGGAGTTCAAGACCAACTTGGCCAACATGGCAAAACCCCATCCCTACTAAAAACACAAAAATTAGCCAGGCGTGGTGGTAGGCACCTGTAATTCCAACTACTCGGGAGGCTGAGGCATGAGAATCGCTTGAACGTGGGAGGTGGAGGTTGCAATGAGCTGAGATGGTGCCACTGCACTCCAGCCTGGGGGGTAGAGCTAGACTCTGTCTCCCCTCACCCCAAAAAAGACTGATGTTAGTAACTGTGGCTGACTTCTCCTACCACCCGTCCACATTCTCCTTGATCTCCATTAGCACTTCAGATGGACACAGTTCTTCACATAATGGGGTGACCCAAAATTTCATTCCTGTAGAATTTAATGATTGGTAGTCTTGTCTTTGTTAGGTGATGCATGTTTCCATTTACAAGAGCTGCTGGAAAAGGGAGAGCTGAGAGTGCCTCAGGGAGCTCTGAAGGACCCACATCTCGTCTTCCTTGCCCAGATGTGCGGCAACAACCCAAGTTCCTTTAGATAATTGGGATCAACTGTCCTGACCAGTTCTGTGATCTCTTTCTCTTCCTGTTGGTTCAATAGCATTAAGCTCCCCAGATGACTAGGGGACTATCTCAGACTTCAGCTCATCCCATCCATGACAATTTTCTCTGCTGGCAGCATTCCTCCCTTGAGCACCTCCTACTCTCAGCCTAAGCTTGGAGGTGGGAGTGGTGTCTGAAAGCACAAACTATTCCCATGGGTTATTTGGTATTATGGTGGGAGGCTCCTCCCAGTTCTACTCGTTTGTTCACGGATTTCTGTTTGTGGGGGAGAAGGCATTACTTGTTGGTAATAGGCAAAGCACAGACTGAATCCAGCAGGAAGCACCTAGCCTTGCCGGGTGTAGCTTCTAGCTGGCCTGTAACAGGTCTTCCTTAGGCCTTCTTATATCACTAGCTGCTGCCAGGTGCTAGGCACTCAGAAGATCAGTAAATTCCATGGGTGTGATACTCAGTGGCCCTCTCATTGCCACATCACGTATGCCATGGACTGTGGCCATACTGTGCTGGGTATCATGTGTTGGGTGAAGCATTCTTCTAGTCAAAGTGCTGCTGTGCATGTACAACTTTATGGTTTAGTGGACGAGAAAATACCCAGTTTTGCAGTTCTGGCATTGACTCTCCGTGGTGCATGTAGAAGTGGCAGTTAGAGACGCTCAGTCATCTGACCTCCCATTATCAGGTACTCAGACTAAAACAGGTCATGAGTGCCTTTTCAAATGGAGAATACTTGTTTCCAGAGGACACATAGCCTTTCTCCAGGACCCCAGGATTCTGCTACTAGGGGTGGCCAGAGGCTACTATCATCTCTTTCTGTTGCAGACGCGTACAATATAATGGTTCTTCTATGTCATAAGTGTCAATAGTGAGGCAGCTTGGACTGCAGCTGGAATCACTCTAGTGACTTTTATTGCTCTAGGCCATCCTTAAAACTGGAAGCCTTATTACCTGCTGCTGTTTACATGGACAGGAATAGAATTCCCCAAAGTGAATATGTGCTCCCAAATACCAAGAGGTTCACCAACCACCATGCATCTGTCTTTACATGAGTAGTGTAAGGTACAATGACTTGTCTCGTATCCCAGAAGGGATATCTTGACATGCTTCAGATTACTGGTACTCTAGAACTCTGTGGCTTGGCACCGTAATTATTAGCCACGCAGGGATATTAAAATATAAATAAAATAGAAATTTAGTCCCCCAATCACACTAGCCACATGTTAGGGACACTCAAGAGTCATGTGTGGCCAGAGGCTACTGTGTGGGATAGCCCATCTACGAGACATTTCTTTCAGTGCAGAAAGTTCTATCAAACAGTGCTGCTAGGAAGTACAACCACATGGCAGGCCCCTCAACTCTCTGGGGTTTATCTTGCACTCTCTGGCACTCACATGACTTCCTAGGCATGGTAGCTGATGCTTGCGATTCTCTGCGTGATGGCCCCTGGACCTGATTTCAGCACTGCTCTGTGGACAGCTCCACACACCGCTGCCCCCATTACAAACTGCAAATGACACCGCCTCTCTTTGCTCATCAGCTTTCTCAGAGGCTGCTCAAAGCTGCTCAGCCATGCACACGTATAACCCAAAGTACAGTGAAGTCAATGCCTCCAGGGAAAGCTCAGCCAACAGTGGGTGGGAGTTGGATAAATAACCGACCTCTCCATCCTGTGATAGAGCAATTCTACATGGTTCCTAGATGATTCCCATTGGGTTTGAGCTCCAGTTGTCTATGGTAGATTAATAACTTGAATTTTATTCCATGAATCGCTTTTTGCTTCTTGGCATCACCACCCAAAGTTAACTCTCTGTGAACAATTCTTTGAATCAGAGTCTGCTTTCTGGGGAATCAGATTAACACAATTTATCTTGGAAGTGATCCTATGAAGCAGACCTTCAAGATAGGATTCTGAAATTGGATTGCTTCGTGGTTATATGAATATAAAAATCCTGCCACTGGAAGTCAGTGCGCTGGTTATCAGCCCTGACCTGTTGTATTACAATAACCAAGACTCAACTGGGGAATATTTGGATGAGGTCCAGGTGAAAGTGACGGCATTGATTTATGCAATAACTCTAGCAATTAAAAGTAATGGGTGTGATGGCTTATGCCCAGAATCCCAGCACTTTGGGATACTGAATCAGGCAGATCACTTGAGGTCAGGAGTTTGAGATCAGCCTGGCCAACATGGTGCAACCCCGTCTCTACTAAAAATACAAAACTTAGCCGGGCATGGTGGCACCCTCCTGTAATCTCAGCTACTAGGGAGACCGAGGGGAGAATGGCTTGAATCTGGGAGGCAGAGGTTGCAGTGCACCAAGATCATGCCACTGCACTCCAGCCTGGGTGATGAAGTGAGACTTTGTCTCAAAAAAAAAAATAAATAAATAAAAATAAAAAAAGGAACGGGGTGACGTAACTACCAGGGAGGTAAAGTGGGATCCACACCTGGAAGAAACAGAATGAGAGGTGCAGATCATCCAAGCATCAACTCAGGGTTTGGTGTTCTGGTCTGAAGGTTTTCATGGCAGCATTTCAGGAGACCCTCATCTGCAGCTAGAGGGCAAACTGTGGAGAAAATCAGGCCCCAGGTTTAATCGTAACATGGCAGGACTGCTAAGGATGTTGACTCCTTTGCGTTGACAAGTTTCCTCTGCTAAGATCTGGAATAAGGGTGCTGAAAGGATGCTCCTGAGAACGTGGAACTCCCGGGTCCCCCTGAAGCCTCCAGTCAGGAAAAGAAGTACAGCACCCCCAACCCAGGGTGTCAGCCTAGCATTACCTGGAGACCATGCAGAGTTCTCACCTGAGGCTGATGCCTTGAGGATGATGCTTTTCTCCTGATCCGCTTCTGTCTTCCCTCTGCTGTGAAGGGGATTCAATGATCTCTCAGGTCTTTTTTGGCTCTTAAAATCCCATGATTCCCTTGCAGCCCACACCTGGTTCTCTGATTTCCCCCACAGGATTGCAGGGGCTCTCATCTTATGGAGAAGGCATGTGCTGGTAGGAAGCATGCTGGGAAGAACTTTGCTACATCTCTGGAAGGAAGAAGATTGTTTCCCATTGGGGGATGGCACTTTCAACATGTGGGAGCTTGTTGTGTCATGGAAGAATGACAGGTGAGCTTCAGTGATACTCCTGGTGACTAACGCTGTGGTTAAGAATGCAGCTGTAAAGTGCCTTCTAAAAAGCATGGATCAGACAATTTTATTAATTCAAAACCTCCAACAATGAAAGCAAGAATAATCTTTGTTTCTGCAATGATTTGATGGGGCAAAAGGGAAATAATCTTTAAGTGGATGATTTTTTTTTGACCATAAGGCAAGTGAAATCTCAGTAAAAGACAAACTCTCTCCCCACTTTGCCCACACTGTCTCAACTCTCAGACTTATACATATGGAATGCTATTGAGAGGCCGGTGTACAATGAGCCCATCAGAGCTGAGGCAGCTTCAGTGTTATCATGTGAGGCTGGGAGATAGCACAGCATGGGGCTTTGCTGTCAGACAGATTCATATTTGAACCAGGCACTAGTAACTTATTAGCTGTGTGATTTTGAGCATGTTATTTAGTATGAATGAGCCTCAGTTTCTGCACCTTAGAAAGTGAGCTTACTAATACTTATTTTATAGAATTATTGTTGTGTGGGTTTCTATGTTTAGCCAGTATTCATTTACTGACTATATATGTGTATTGTGTACCAGATACAAGTACCAGGTGATTCTATATATGACATTCTACTTAAAACACCAAGGCTCTATGAGCTTGTTCCTTGTCTCTCTTTCTATATATCTTATCTATTTTAGCTTTCCATTCACTCACCCATCCACTCATTCATCTTCCCATCTATCCACTCACCTACCCATCTGTCTACTCATCTACCCCTCCATTAATTTATACATCCATCCATCTACACACCCACCCATCCATCTTCCCATCTATCCATCTACTTACCTCCCCACCCATCCACCCATCCATCCATTCATTCATCTACCATCCATCCATCCATCCACCTGTCCTATCCACTATTTCTCCCACACATCCCCACCTCCACCCATCTACCTATTTACCCATCCATCTATCCATCCACCCATCCACCTGTTCTAAGTGCTGGAGAACAGGCATTTTTATGCAATGCCTGTCTGGAGCTGGTTGTCAGGACACACATGTTTTGCCTTCTCTGCCATAGAGGCAATAACAACTGAATAATGTGCCCAAAGTGATGTGACTAATATGTGGCAGAGATAAGATTTAAATTCAGGCATTCTGACGCCAACCTCAGTGTTCTCATCATGTAGTTAGCGATTAAAAAAAGCATTAAAATGGTGGCTGGCCTGCAATAACCACTTGCCTCATTTTGATGAGACTGGGCCCCTAAGTGCAATGGATTCACCACAGAGTTTTAAATGAGGTAGACCTGGGTTTGAAACTTGAACTCACTATTTACCAACCTTGAACTCTTGAGCAAATTATGACACATTTGCTGAGTCCCAGTATCCTCAGTTGGGAATGTTGCCTACTCACAGCTCAAACATATTGACAGGCAGCATCATCTAGTAGAGAAAGCATATTCTAAAGTAAGGAATTCTGAATTTGAGTCTTGGCTCTAAGTTCTGTGATCTTAAACAAGACATTTGAACAGGTCTTCAGTATTTTTTCCTGTAAAACGAGAACAATAGTCACAGATTTTATAGTGAAAATAAAGTGAGGTAGTATATTTGAAAACACTGTGTCAAAGGATGAAGTACATTATGAATTCTAATGTTTGGAAACGTAATGGTTGCACTGCCTTCCTTTTCCTGCAGCTGTGGTGTGAAGTAAGGAAAAAGCCCCAAGAGTTTTGGCCCAGTGGGCTCAACTCTGGCCTCGATTTCTGTCTGGTTTGTGATTCTCCAGCTGAGGCGCCAGGACCCCAGGTACATGACAGTGTGCTAGAAGGTTCGCAAAACCACTTCTTGGAGGACCAAGTTTCCACAAAGGTTTGAAAAAGTCGTCCTTTTCTATTAATGACCATGCAGTAGACTATAACTTATTCATGACATTTTTACATTAAAATATGAGACTTCAAGGAAAATCTGTGATGGTAGTCAGCTGCCTCTGGCTCTGGCTCCAGGAAATCATCATCTCTGACCCCTCTCCTCTGATTGGTTGTATCCTGGTGGAAAAGTTTAAGAAGTACCAGCATTAGTTGTTCCCCACAATTAGCATGTTCTCTTCCTGAATTGTAGGTTGTATTAAGAAGAGGTGCAAGTATTTCATCCTAAGAGTAGGGTATGCTTTCCTTGAGGTCTAGGAACTGTGTTGGAGAGAAGACTGTCAGCCAGAGCAACCTTGACTGTAAGTCACAAAAAAATCTTCAACTCACATTGGCTTGAATGATAGGGAATTTACCTTCCCTTCTCTTCCTTTCTTTTCTTTTCTTTCTTCCTTTCTTTTCAAAAAAAGTCTCACTATGTCACCTAGGCTGGAGTGCAGTGGCTTTATCTCAGCTCACTGCAACCTCTGCCTTCCGGGTTCAAGCAATTCTCCTGCCTCAGCCTCCCGAGTAGCTGGGATTACAGGCACCTGCCGCCACGACTGGCTAATTTTTGTATTTTTAGTAGAGACAGGACTTCACCATGTTGGCCAGGCTGGTCTCAAACTCCTGACCTCAGTTGATCCACCCGCCTTGGCCTCCCAAAGTGCGGGAGTTACAGGTGTGAGCCACCGTGCCTGGCCCGGAATTTATTTTCTTGAACACTGGAGGTTGGAGCAAGAGTAGTCCCCTAGGGTTGAAGATGAATTATGCTGAAAAGGCCAAGGCTTCTTTTCAGATGTTCCTCTCTATAGCTCTGGTCAGCAGATTACAGGACGGCAGCTGGCGACATTTGTGGCTACCTCCTTCCATGTTTCTATGCAGAAAGTGGGGGTCAAAGGTTGGATAGTTAGAGGGTGAGCCGGAGAGACTTCCCACTGATCACAGTACAGAAAGCCTCCACTTCAGTCTGATTGGGCACCTTGGGCCATGTTTCCACCTCTAGTCCAGTAATAGTCATGGGACTGGAGTCAGGGCTGCTGCGTGGAGTGTGTGTGAAGGTGGATAGGTAGTGAAGGAGGGTTGGAGACAGTCAGGAAGACAGTCCTCAGCCTCTGCTTCATGTGTCCTCCAGGGAGAAAGAGTAAATGTCATTGGAGAGCCTTGCCTACAGCTTTTAGGACTTTCCCTGCCAGGCAAATTTTGGTCTATGGTCCTAACACAAAATTAGTCACTGTGGTTGTGATGTTACATTGCTTCATTCCTGGTTTACTTTGCTATAATTTCCATTTCTCATGAAGCAGAGAGGACAATGAGAAGAAATGTTATTCTGAGAACAAATAATGAGCTCACTGAGAGCAGAGAGAACCTGGGGGAAGGTGCCTGTGTCTTGTGAAATTCATAAAAGCCAAGACAAGACATTGCCAGACATTCCCCTTGGAAAAAACTTAGGAAAGCTGACTTTAAGCCCAAGGAAGGGATCCATGTGGGCTATATCAGAGACTGAACAATAACTTGTGTCTCAAGAGGAAAGAAGAATGATAGAAGCTTGAAACCCTGACAGTGTAACTGTGAGAGGAAGCATGGTATAATGCTGAGTGTGGGCTTTGGTGTCTCTTTTCATCTTAAACCCGAGCTCTGTGACCTTCCAGCTTTCTCTTCTGTAGTAGGAATAAAGTGAGAATACCACTTCGTCTGAGAATTAGAGAGAGCACATGTAATGTTTTGATAACACGTGGATGATGAAGAAATGGTAGTTCTTATTAGGTTGGTACAAAAGAAATTGTGGTTTTTGCCATTAAAAATAATATAATTGATCTTAAAAAGTGAGAAAAGGGGGCTGGGTATGGTAGCTCACACCTGTAATCCCAGCACTTTGGGAGGCAGAGGTATGTGGATCATCTGAAGTCAGGAGTTTGAGACTAGCTTGGCCAACATGGTAAAAACCCCGTCTCTACTAAAAATACAAAAATTAGCCTGTTGTAGTGTCATGTGCCTGTAGTCTCATCCACTTGGGAGGCAGAGGCAGGAGAATTGCTTGAACCTGGTAGGTGGAGGTTACAGTGAGCTAAGATTGCACCACTGCACTCCAGCCTGGGTGAAAGAGTGAGACTCTGTCTCCAAAAACAAACAAACAAACAAAAAACCAAAAAAACAAAAAGCAAAAAACAAGTAAGAAAAGGGGGAACATATTCAATAAAATTACATGGATCCTTTTTGATGTAATAAGAATTTTAATTTTAATTTTAATTCCAATAGCACATGTTCAAGAGTAAGGGAAGGGCCACAAAAGCAGAATGGGTCTGAAAGAGTGCTTTGAATTTTTAAAAAAAGTGTCAGTAAGGGCAAAAGTGACTATGAAAAATGCTTAGGATATCAAACAGGCTTTTAAAGAAAATCTGTGTTTGGAGCAAGATGAAGAACAAAAGTGGGGCAGATGGTGATGGACGGCACAGGACAAAATGGGCTTTGAGGTCTTTGCTGCTGTCTCCTACAAGCTGGGAAGGGTAAAGCAAACATTGGAAAGAAGCAACTGAAGAATAAGATGGGTGAGAGTCGGTAAGAAAGGTCCGACCCGCTTTAGGTGAGGGTATCTGCAGACCCAGAAGAATGCCATCCAGGGAACTGAGAAAATTTGCAGGGTGGTTAATTGTCAGGTTCTCTAGATGCCTCTAGTTAGGCATTCACATTGATTCCAATGTACTTTATTAATTGGCTTAAAGATGGGTAACAGTCTGACCTGACAGTCTTCTCTCCAAGGCAGTTCCTAGACCTCAAGGAAAGTATACCCTGCTACAGAAGAGGTCACACTTCTACAAGGTGGAAGGTCATGGTATGAAGACATTAATGTGCAGATATGCCTGCCTAAATACATTCATACACCTTATATATGCAGGCATATAGACACATATACACACACACACTGTTATGTATACAATTTTTCTTTTGGTGCCACGAAGAAAAATTAGTACTGGGACAAAGGATCACTCAGCAAAGCAATTCTTTTTACTTCCTGCAGAACGGGAGCTCCCACTAGCAATCTTGCCACAAGAGTACCATGAACAGAGGAAAGCAGGCATATTTATTTCTTACGCACTTGGGGTTGTCCTTACTGCTGTGTCTGATCTCTGTTGGCTGGAGCCAGACCTCACAATCTAAACTAAAACCCGACTGGCTAATAATGTGAAACTTTTCTAAACAGGTAAAAGCAATGGAGAGCAAAAAAAAGGAAGTCCAAATAAGGAAGGAGCATAGGCTATGAGCTGGGACATGCCGGAGAGCACGTCCAGCACAGGTATCTTGGTTAAAGTGCAAGGGCATAGAATGTACTACCTGCCTGTGAGCATGTCTAACAGCTACATAGGATAGGGCTTCTAGCAAAAGGCAAGAAGGCTTTTGAAGAAAGTGTTTAAAACAAACTATTATTTCTAACACTTATGAATTTTTCCTAAACACGAAAGGAAACTTTGAAGAGGAACTTTTCTATTTCCCACGCGCACACACACTTTCTCTCTCTTACAGACACACACACACACACACACACGCGCGTAGTTAAAAGCCAACAGATATCCTAACTCAAGTAGGATAAACTGGAGTTTAATGTCCCCAAGTATAGCCTCCCCATTGTCCTTCCCGACCAGTTTCCTGATTGGCTCTCCACTGTGCTCACCTCTATCTGGGGGGGCGCTAAATACCCATCTAGCAGGCACTTCGGGAAGCTTGCCAGTGTACGCTGATTTTCTCTCCTTCGCTCTCTGGTTTTGGTTGCCTAGAACTCACTGTGCAGGTTTCTTCCGGCTAGAGAGTGCCTATATTTTGGATCTATGACTATGCCTTATTCTTCCACTGCAGAGTATGATCCAACATCAATCCTCTAATCGAACATAAATGCCTTCGTGATAATCCTTCTGAAGTGTTTGCCTTTCAGTGGGGCACACTCTGGAGCCAAGGTGCTTATCTTCAAAGGACATAAGAGCAGCCTGATAGAGCAAAGGGACACGATCTCTCTCTTTCTGTCTCAAGAGTGAAGAGAGAGACAGAGACAAACAGACACACACAGAGACCGGCACAGAGCGAGACTGAGAGAGATACAGAGAGACACAGACGTGTACAGGGACGGAGGGAGGGAGAGAGAGAGAGAGAAATTGTGCAAAGCGCAGGGTTTGCCTCTGAGGCACAGGGGTATCCCATATATTTTGGGAAAGAAATGAATATTGCTCATGTGGCTCTGTATAATACTTTTAAGTGGCAGAATATAAAAGGATTTATTCCTAGATTATAAAAAATTAACTAAAATTAGGTTAATACCTTGATGAACTGAAATGCTTTTGGGTCGTAGGGGGCGGCTCATACTGGGAGATGAGAAGAGCAATGGGTGGGGCCTGTGCTGGGAGATGAGGTGGGGCCCGGGCCTGGAGATGGGGTGGGGCCTGGGCGGGAAATGAGAAGAGCAATGGGTGGGGCCCGTGCCAGGAGATGAGAAGAAGAATGGGTGGGACCTGGCCAGGAGATGAGGTGGGGCCCGGGCGGGAGATGAAAAGAGCAATGGGTGGGGCCCCTGCCGGGAGGTGAGGCGGCAAGGTGGGGCAGGGCCCATTCTGGGAGAAGGAAAAGCAGCAGGCAGGGCGGGGCTCATGTTGAGAGATGAGTGTAGAAAGATGGGTGAAGCCATATCACGGAGAACACTGAAGGCCTTTTCATGCTGTTCCTGCCTTATCTTCAGACCGTGGGAATCCTTTGTAATGTTTTCCATGAGTAGTACAATGTCACAGGTTGAGTCCTCTGGAAGACAGATGCTGAGATTTGCATTAAGGAAGTTCTTTGAGGGGAAGTGATGGTCTATTGTGAACAATACCTGTTAGTTGTGAAGGGAACAGGATTTGGCGGAAGAAGAAATTGAAGCAGAGGCCTCAGGTGGACTAAGAATTGTCCACATTGAGGCATGGCGGACAGGTCTTTGTACTCCTACATTAAACCATCATTGGAGGAAAGCTGTCTCCAAGAATAAGGAATGGCCTTAGGTGGGTCATCTCCCTCTGGTCCAGAATAACTCCTGAAGCTGTGATACATCTAGCTGGAGGAATGAGCGCCTTGTTCTCAAAGACGGATCTGGGTGGCACCCACTGCAGGGCTGAAATTATCAGAGCCAAGAGGCTACTCTAGTTGGGTGCCACTCTAGCTGATGGCAGATTGTTACAAGTCCAGGATGGGATTAAGAGCTTGCACCAAAATGTAAAGCAACACAATGCTTCCTTCATTGAGTCTTGCAATAAACAAAAAGAAGGTGAAACTGAATGTGTGCTTAATGGCATTGACTTAAGCTCCAGCACTAATGGCTTGTGAACTGGGACAGTTTGCAGACTGGCACCAGTCAGCAAGCCACACTTTGAGTAGTTCTGCTACAGCCTATGTTCCTGTCCTGCAGTAAAATCACTCTGGGTCGTTTCCTCATCAGCTACATTTGTGAAGTTAACCTTCCTCCGACTTCCAGAGTATGAGAGAGAAAACTTTGTTTACTGTCTGCTTTCCTAACAGACCTTTTCCTTTTTCTCCCCCAGGGTTGGGAGGTTGATTCATCTTAGTAGATCTTGTCAGATTGTGTCTGACTACATATATTTGCTTTTCCCAAATGTCCAATCTTTGTCAGTTGAGAAATATTTGAAGTGCTGATAAGGCTCTTATGGACAACTCACCTATCATTGCAGAGTCTGTAGGATTAATTCTTCTTAATTATGTTAGTGCTGGGCCATCATTCAAGTTTATTGATGCTGTCTGGTCATGTCTAGAAGATTTATAGGTATCTATATTCCTCCCACACAGCAGGGACCACAAATAACTTGGCTATCTTTTCAGTGTCTTTTTGCATGAGACAAATGTTATACAATTATTACAGAAAGCTCCTTAATAAGTAAGAACTTGCTTTTCTAAGTTTCCTCTCTGGGGTCTCGGAAGGAGAGTTTGGGAATCTGTAATAGTCTTTCACAAACAGTTTCTTTGCCCTGCCTTTAACTGAGTTAAAAACCCACTTTTCAGTCCAAGGGTTATATTTCCAGCCCAGGAAATAGTCTTGAGAATCATGTGTAAGTTTGCTAGGCAGAATTTAATCATTTTCTTGTACATGGACTTGGCTTTCACATTGTTGAGCATGAAATGACTGGATTTCAGGTAATCAGAAGGAAACAGTGAGTCTAGAATCACAGACTCATGGGAAGTTGGAGCTAATGTGAACCTGGACTAGGCTGGTCTTTGTCCTGGTTGCACGTCACCGTTCTTAAGGACCGTGACTCTGTAAGTCTGGAGTGAAGTTTCAGTATCTGCATATCTTTAACTCTACAGGTGATTTGTATGTTTATCTAGGTTTGAAACCATGCATGGTTGACTCCTTTCTTAACCCAGAGAGGGAAGGAACCTGGATGTGAAGAGCCAAGTGTCTGCACCGAGCGTCATCAGTGAGAGGTTAACTCAAGTCTTGGGAAAGGGATGTGAAGCCAGAGGCGATGGGGTTGCTGTAAGCCGTAAGCACTTGAATGGAAGCCGTGCCAAGCCTTGTGCTAAGTTCGTAAGAGCATAATCTTGGAAAATCTTCACTATAATTTAATAGGTATTATTATCCTTGTACTTGAGAGAACTGAGACCCAGAGAGGTTTAATATTTTGACCAAGATGATATAACTGGTGAGCAGGAGTTAGGGGTTTAACCCACGTCTTCTGATTGAAACCTTCTGTTCTTAACCTCTCTGCTGGAGAAAGAAAGACCAAATAGGAGACTTGCAGGGGGCCTCTTGTAATTTCCTTTGGAAGTCAAGTTATACAACGTATGTGTGTGAGAATCCATAAACGTCTAAGCGTGTGGTGGTTCAGCAGACTGAAGAGAATTCTCATTATGCAAGAAAAGAAAGCAGTAGATAGTAAAACAGGGAGAAATAAGAATGGTTAGAAAAAGGAAAGTGGGAGAAAGTGATGAAAGATTGATGATGGAAGAAAAGAATGATCAGTGAGGACAGACTGTTAGGAAAAGACAAAAACGTCCAAGCGCTGAGATTGCCTGGCCAGAGAGTGGATGAGCTTTCACATGAATAAGGGGATTGTAGGATCAATAGGAACTGCAGTCTGTGCCTGAGCATTCGTCGGAAAGAGACAAACCAGAATATATATGCCTGGAAGAAAAATAAACGTGGTAATTGTAAGGGTTATTGCCGAGTTTAAGATGAAGAAACTGAGGCCAGTATAAGAAAATTAAATGCCAGTTTATTCAGCTCCCAGGCGAGGTTCTATGGTCCAGGGAAAGGGGCCAGAGAAGTCGCCCTGACTACCTGGGGCGTGGGGTTTTTATGGCTATGAGGAACCAGCAACAGTAGGGCACTCTGATTGGCTCGGGGAGAGCGGGATTGAGACGGGGCAGGCCGCTACTGGTTGGCAGGTTATTGGGCAGGTGTTTCAGTGCAAGAGCTGGCCGGGGTTGCATCAGCCGGAGCTTTTTTGGTTTCGGCTTCTTGTTCCTGGGCACTGGTTTCCCAACGTCACAAGGTACTCCGAATGAGGCCGCCAGCCTTACAGTAGTTCGTGTATTCCTGATCACTTTTCCTGTAGGCATCTGAAGGTGAGGAAGTGCGTCTTGGCTAATGCCCTGAGCTCCCTCCTGACGTCCAGCTCTCCTACCAATTGCTGAAGGAGAGCTCTGCTCTTCAGATGAGAGGGGCTCGGAGCTCTGCCTCAGAGACCAGGTGTCCTGCTGTTGTTATGTTGCTTGGATTTTCCTAACCTCCTCCTCTATAGCAGGTTATTAGGAATAAATGTATTGGCGCTTGGTATGTAAAAATAATGACCAAAGTCTTTACACATCTAAATTTCTACCTGTAATTTAGAATGGAAAAGTTCTCACAAGGGAAGAACTATTATACAAAATATATTGAACTTGAAACAGTCTTGTTTCAAGATTCAGGGTCTTCTCTGGGGCCTGAAGGCTTGTGGAACACCTGGTGCTCTGCGGAGCTATGGAGACATGTAGATTAGATATTCCTGTTCTCAATGACCCCAGATCACTGACCTTTTTCAAGTCTGTCTCCTTTTGGTATTTCTGGCTCTTCTCTGACAGTTACACATTTTAAAAGCATGTCTTTCCACCACTGCTGAATATTTCTCCTGCATTCTCCCTCCATAATTTGCTTTTAGATGACAAAGATTATAATATTAATTCTATTTTATGCACCATTTCAAGGCAATAGTCTGTCAGGGCCTGGAGGGTATTCTGTTTTTTTCTCTGCGAAGCGCAGTTTCTGACAGTCATTACACAATTATCTCTTAAATAAAATGAAATGTACTGCTAGATATTTAAATAGCTGTTCATTTGAACACATTGCTTCCAAAGGAGAAATCAAGATAATTATCCCAATTATGAGCATACAAATAATTATTTAATTACTTGTCTGCCTTGCCTACTAGATGATCACTCTGTCAGAGAAGACTCTGGTGTTTGTTTTTCTCAATGCTTAATTTCTATTCCTACTTTAACAAATTTATTCATAGCGCTTTTCATATAACAGTGAAAAGAATGTTCATACTCTAATAGATTTTACATTTTCTAGTTGAAGTAGAGAAAATGAACAGATACATAGTTATAAAATGCCACAGGTGATGACTATTGAAAAGAAAGCAAGACACGCAGGAGAGAGTAGAGGGTGCTGGGTTAGTCTGTGGCTGGGTCTACGGTGCTGACACAATGATTTGCAGCCCTGGTATAAATAGCTACAGCGTTTGGGCATTGGCCTGCTGACTGCCTACATGGAGTTGTATCAATACATGTTGGAGATAAATCAAACGTCTCTGCCTCACACCCAAGAGCGACTCTATGATTACCTAGCATAAGACACTTACCAACATTTCTCATTATGTGGAATTAGAGAGAGTGAAGTTCTGATGTTTGGGAGAATGAAGATGAAGCTGCAATTCTGGAAGCCAGGTGGGAGGTGGAAAAGGAGGCATTGTTCCCTGAAGAATTAGCTTTGGAAGGCTAATTCCAAGGTTTCCTGGGCAGCCATGACACAGTGAGCAGCTTTTTCAGGAACAACAAAAGAAATTTTTACTTTGTTAAAAACAAAACAAAAACAAACAGAGGTAAGGGAATGGGTGAACATTAAAAAAGGGGAGGAGACGGAAGGGCCGGTGAGGCCCGTTGACTTCTGTGCAGTCAGCTCTGGTGGGGCTGGTCCTCCTCTCAGGGCACAGACCTCCACTTCTTGTCTACCCATTGTGTTGTTTTTAATTCATTAATTCAATGAATTGTTTTAAATTCATTTTTCAACCTATTTATAGGTTGCGGAAGTATTTGGTGACTGGTGGTGATAAGGGACGCTATGCCTGAGTTGGTGCCTGTCCCGTGGACTGACGGTCTGTGGGAGTAGTGACCTCAGTGGCCGTGCCCTGGTTTCCCTACTGCCTTGCTGGGCAGGTGTATGTGGATGTGTGTGGACCGCTGTCCAGCTGCCCCCAGTGTATCCACTTCCTGTCCACCCAAGGCCTCAGGCCTCGACTCTGTTCCTCCGTTTCCTTAGTGGCTGCCATGGCCTGCATTCTCCCTGGGAACGCAGGGCTGAACAAAACAGCCATGGTCCCTGTTCATGGGGAACTCACGCTGCAGAGACATTTACAATGAACACCAAGGCAAGTGAAAGAAAACATAAACGGTGACTATGTCTTAAGGAAGAGATCGATGCCCTGGGGGAGAAATCGGGAGGGTGGATCTTGAAGGCCCCTCCCAGGAGACAGTGCTTAAGCTAAGACTTGCAGGGTGATGGGTGCAAACCAAAGAGGATTTATTCGGGCTTTTGATTTCATCAATTTCTGTTGCTACAACTTCAATGAGTTATTTTTAATTCATTTTTTCTTTCCTTGTGTTTTCCTACTACTCAGGTGCTTTCTAGCTATTTCCCTGGTTTTGTTTCATTTTTGAATTTTTCCATTCAAAATGCCTATTTTGTAAATTATTTTTCTACTTATAGTGTTATTTTTGCCATCAGATTCTTCAAATTTGTTCAGTGCCTTAAATTTTAAGTTCACATATATTAGGTCGTATTTCCCTTTGTGTGTGTGTGTGTGTGTGTGTGTGTGTGCACGTGTGCAAGCACACAGACGTATGTGCATAAGTATGCATGTGTGCACTGGGAATGGCTGACCCAGAGCCCTTTGGCCTGATTGCCACCATCCATGGAAGCATCTTTTTTCAAATCTAGGGCTCCATGAAATGTTTTGAAAACTATGAAGGAGCTTCTGTTACTATACTCTTGAATTTATTAATTTGGCTTCATACAGGTGAATTTCTTTGGTTGAGCCCATTATACAAAATGTCTTCTTTCTGTAATAGGTCAGGGCAGTGATGGTTGTTACTGGAGGAAGCTGAGAGGCTTAGAAAAGATGTGGCCAGGTACGGTGGCTCACGCCTGTAATCCCAGCATTTTGGGAGGCCGAGGCGGGAGGATCACCTGAGGTCAGAAGTTTGAGACCAGCCTGACTAACATGGAGAAACCCCATCTCTACTAAAAACTCAAAATTAGCCAAGCGTGGTGGCGCACGCCTGTAATCCCAGCTACTTGGGAGGCTGAGTCAGGAGAACTGCTTGAACCCAGGAGGTGGATTTTGCAGTGAGCCAAGATGGTGTCATTGCACTCCAGCCTGGGCACAAGAGTGAAACAACAACAGAAAAGATGCTGAGACTTGGTGTCCATCAGATAATGTATGATGGTGAGAACTGATGATTCCAGAGAAAGCATGTGGACAGGGTAAAGGAGGTGACCTATGGTTTCCAGAAACTCTTTTCTACAATGGGTTTAGGATGTGGGGGTGGGGGAAGGATTTTATACGTCGTAGAGGTGTTTGGTGACCTGGAGGCCAGTCCTGTGGACCGATGGTCTGTGGGAGTGGCGGACCTCAGCAGCCATGCCCTGGGTTCCCTCCTGCCTCGCTGGGTGGGAGTGCGTGGATGTGCGTGGAACACTGTCCAGCTGCACGGGGCTACCAGGCCCCTGCAGCCTCCCCTTTACTGCACCACAGGAGCAAGTGGCCGTTGATTATCTGCCACATCAAAGTCTGAAAATATAGGTACGAGTGACTGGGTCATCTCATTCTCTGACCCAGTTTTCCCTGAGCGTGGCAGCCTCCATGTGGGACAGTGGGCACAGAGTCTTAATTTCATTAAGGATGAACTTTGCATTTCTCATGTATATTCTCCTTGGATTGTACGGTTTTCAGGACAGAAAGCATGGCAGGAAAACATTGTTATACTACATTAAACGGAAGATTTAAAGTTTTTGAAGGTTTAATAGCTTTGATATAATTTCAACTGAAAAGAGTGAATTCTGTAGTCACTTAAAAAAATTAATAAACTACATTATAAGAAGGCCTCTGAGCTTATTATTGGCATTTAATTAGAATTAAATGACATGTTATCAAGTGCAATATTCTTCCTTTAGATCAAAGTCCAGCTCATGTTTTGATAAAGCTTAGGCTGGCAGGGGAAGCCAGGAGAAGGGGCAGCTGGGACCAAGCGCCATGTTGGGACAAGTCAGACTAAAAGGGCGCACTATGGCACTACACCTCCTTATAAAGAAGGTGAAAACTTAATGGAGAATTGAAAACCAAAACCAGACCAAGGCCTAACTACTCAGCAGCTCATCCTCACATGGACTTTTATGGCTTGGTCACCTGGATCATTTTAACTTCAGAACAACAGAGTTTTCAGAATTGAACTGTTCGGTAAATAGAAGAATAATTATATGTCTTCACTATGTATGTAAAGGAAGTGAGATGACGATTCTGATCTCAATAGAAGTATTTTTCACAGAATTCAGGTTTTTTTTTTTTTTTTTTTTTTTTTAAGAAAAGCTAACCTAAATTAAAAAGTGTATACAACTGGTATACAGCTCTCTGGGAGCACATCACTTGAAGTAGGATATGTGAGCAGTGTCTTGCATGGCTGGAGGGGAAAGAACAGGCTCAGCCCCTGTGAGATTAAGGGGTGGAGTTCAGGGCAGTGGAGGGGTGGCCCAAAGGGCAAGGGGCCTCCTCGAGACACTCAGAGCTGATTGGTGCTTATGGAATTGCTCGTGTCCGAGAGTGGTCATTTCCCCCACACTCTTCCTCCTCTACTCCTCTACCAACATGCAGACAAATATGGCTGTCATCTTGTGTCATCAGTCCTGAACCTGCTGACCACAAGATCCCAGAAATGTGTACTTTTGAAAGTATTCTTGGGGGGTTTTAGTGCTCAGACAAGCATGAGAACCACTGTGGTAGATGAGTCCTTTTTATTTACCGTCCTTCTATGGACAAATCCCAAAAAAAGTCCACCTTGCAGAGTCTGCCATCCAAAAGTACTTACCGCAGAGCCATTCCCAGGGCCATGCTGTGATAGACTCCATGGTGCCTCTCCTTCATTTCTTCGTTAGTTTATTTTCACACTCCTACCCCAGTGATATCCTCCTGCTTCCTTTTGTGTCTAACTTCCTTTCTTCCTTCAAACCTCAGCTCAAGGGCACATCATATCCTCTGCAGAGTGAACTGATGCCCTGCTCAGGTGTAGACAGCTCTCATCTACCTTCCCATTCCATCTTGCAAAACCTTTCTAGAGGACTGGGCTGCACCACATGGACTTCTTTTTTTTTTTTTTGGAGACGGAGTCTCACTCTATCACCCAGGCTGGAGGGCAGTGGCATGATCTTGGCTAACTGCAACTTCTGCCTCCTGGATTCAAGTGATTCTCCTGCTTCAGCCTCCTTAGCAGCTGAGACTATAGGCATGCACCAGCACACTGAGCTAATTTTTGTATTTTTTAGTAGAGGTGGGGTTTTACCATGTTGGCCAGGCCAGTCTCGAACTCCTGACCTTTGGTGATCCGCCTGCCTTGGCCTCCCAAAGTGCTGGGATTACACGTGTGAACCATCGTGTCTGGCCACATGGACTTCTTGTCTCCAGGGATATCCCTGTGTCTAGTGGGCAGTCACTAATTGGTTGTTGGATAAGAAGTTGAATGGGTGCTTCAGTGGAGATAGACATGCTTGCCAGCTGAAGCAGACAGGAGGAGCTGTGTGGAAAACATGGGGGCTGAGTGAGTTCTGCTGGAAGAATGGGGAGGACGTCATGTGGGAAAAAAGGAATTGAGTGTTAGGAGGTTTTGTCCCTGGAAGAAGCAAAACTAGGGCATGTTCTAGTTTCTGACATTCAGGGTGTCCTGATCAGTCTGGAAAGTTTGTAGAGGCTGGAGAGCATTGAGAGATGAAATAATTTGACATTGCTAGGCAGTGTGGAGCCCTGAAGAGCAGCACGATGGTGGGCACTCTTGGTGCTCCATCCGGACACCCTTCCAACCCCATTCTCTTCGCCAGGGCTGTGTGTGCATCCCCTGTGAGTGTTCAGTTTACAGCAAATAGGGCTGCCATGGTTAGCAAATACAAGCATGGGAGGCCCACTGAAATTTAAATTTCAGAAAGATAATAAAGACATTTCAGTATAAGTATGTTCCATCCAGTATTTGGAACATGTATATATGAAAACATTCATTGTTTATCTGAAAATTACGTTTAACTAGGCATCCTGCATTTCATCTGGCATTCTCGCTGTAAGCAGCCACAGCTGTGACCTCCTTATGAGGATGGTTCTTGGGGTAGGGGGTCCCTGCTGTCTGGGCCTGTAGATACCAGAGGTGTCTGAGAATTCACATCCCCTTGGCTTCAGCCAGAGCCAGTGACTCACTGGTAAGGCAAGCACTGAAACTTAGCGTGGCTTCAAAATGAGACAAATCTTTTTTTTTTTTTTTCCATGTTAAGGTAGTTAACTAACTTAAACAAGTTTCTTTTTTATTTATATTAATTTATGAGGTACAAGTGTAATTTTGATACATGCATGGATTTTGGGGCTTTTAGGATATCCATCATCCATCCATAATGTTGTACCCCAATTAAGTAATCTCTCATCATCCACCCCCACCACCCCTGCTTCTGAGACTGCAGTATCTATTATTCCATACTCTATGGCCATGTGTACACATTAGTTAGCTCCACTTATAAGTGAGAACATGTATTTGTCTGTGTCTGACTTGTTTCACTTAAAATAATGGCCTTCAGTTCTATCCACATTGTTGCAAAATACATGATTTCATTCTTTTTTATGGCTGAATAGTATTATATGCTACATTTTCTTTATCCAGTCTTCTGGTGACGGGCATGTAGGTTGATATTCATAAAGATGTTCACAATATTTTTACTACTGAGAATAGTGCTGCAACAAATGTATGGGTGTAGGTAGCATTTTTACACACCGATTTCTTTTCCTTTGGGCAGATACCCAGTAGTAAGAGTGCTGGATCGAAAGGCAGGTCTGTAGTTCTTTGGGAAATCTCCGTACCGTTTTCCACAGAGGTTGTACTTATTTTCATTCTCACCAACAATGTAGAAGAGTCCCCCTTTTTTCCACATCCCCACCTATATCTGTTATGTTTTGTCTTTTTAATAAAAGCCATTCTAACTGCTGTGTTTTTAATTTGTGTTTCTCTGATGATTAATGATGTTGACTATTTTTTCATATGTCTGTCGGCTATTTTTATGTCTTATTTGGAAAAATGCCTATTCATGTTCTTTGCCCACTTTTTAATGAGATTATATTGTTATTTTTTTGGTTGAGTTGTTTGAGTTCCTAGTAAATTCTGGATACTAATCCTGTATTTGATGTGGGATTTGCAAATATTTTCTCCCATTTCTCAGGTTTTCTGTTCACTCTGTTGGTTACTTCTTTGGTGGTGGAGAGCTTTTTAGTTTAATTAAGTTCAAGATGGGAAAAATCTGAGATGCATGAATACATCAGGGCTCCCTATGGGGTCAGACAGAGGCGATGACTTTCCCTGGAAATTTCCCCCATGGCCTTGCTGGTTCCCATTCATTCCCTTCCTTGTTCCACCAGCTTAGTGGTCTCTCCTGCAGGCACTTCCTTAATAAATCACGTGTGCCAAAGTCCCCGGCTCAGGGGCTGCTTCTGGGGAAACTCAACTGAAACATAGCAGAGTGCAGCAGGAAAGAGCTTTGTGCAACTTTAAAGTCTGAAGATCCAATATGCTTCATTATTTAATAATGATATGTCTTAGGCTGATATTTCTGAACATTTTGAAATGAGGCTCATATATCCACTATTTTAATCACCTCCTTTTCACACTGTGGTGAGGCAGGGATTCTTCCTCTAGGGTTATGGGGACGGTGAAACACACAGCACTCAATACTGGACAGATGACATTGACAGCAGATTATCAGTCACACAGACTCACAGCCCACGGGAGGACGGTGCCACATGCCGTGAGGAACACACAGTGATTGTGCTTGGGAACAGAATGTACAAACAGGGGCTGTAGGAGGCAGGCTTTGTGGTCACAAGAGGGTAAGGTATGCCTGGCCCCTGCAGGAGGCTGAGGCTGGCTTGTCTGAGTAATTGCACAGGCTGACAGGGAACTGACACCTGCCACTCCTGGATAGGTAGGGCCTATGCCAGGCCCTTGTGACAGGGAGGGTCGTTTGGCTCTGGGATCTTAGCTGTAGGAGTAGAGTGTGTGAAGAACCTAAAGCCAGGCCATTTGAGGTCTCCCAATTTGACCAGCACCTAATCTTGAGTCTTCATTTCAGACCTTAAATTACTGCCCTCCCCTCCTCAGAGGTTGTGATAATAACAGAGATGGGATCACGATGTAAAATCAGAAAGCACTTCATGAACATAGAATGTTGTAAGGAGAACTGGAAGCTTTCAGGGATAACTTGCTTTCTTTTCATACCTGCATGGAGTTATTCAAATCTGAAATTTTAATTTTGCTTCGCAGCTATCCCTTAGTGTTTTAAGTCTGCCACTGAGAGTGTGGGTGAAGCAGAAACCTCCAGGGTTATTGCTTATCTGTAATTTAGCTGTGTCTTGCTGCCTACATGCCAAGCTGGCCAGGCTGAGCCCCTGACAGTGTGAAAGAGAATTTCATACTTAGGTTGTTGTCTTCGTTTCTTTAAAAGAAAAAAAAAAATCCCAAAATAAACAAACAAAAAAAACTTTCCCCCAAACCTTCCCAAAGAACTGGGGGGAAAGCCACATTAGTATCAGATGTAAAAAATAGGGGCCAAATAGAATATCACCTTTTAATTAGAAGATCATTTTTAGGTTCAACTGCCACAACTCTTTTCCTTATTTAAACATTTCAAACGAAAACTAAAGTGTGAGTCTCCTCCCCAGATCTGATGGCACTCACAGCCCTCCGGAGAGTAATAGCTGCGGTCAATTACATGGTCGACTTGCTGGGTGTAATGGGAGGAATCTACCCAGGTGGTGGAGCACAGGGAATGTGAAATAGAAGCGCTGGTGAAGCATTTTATGTGGGCTGAAATAGAAGCAATTCAGAGCTTTGGGTGAAATCTTTACTCTTGATTTATAAAGGGAGATTAAAGAAAGAAGCCGTGAAGCAATGCTTTATGGATTTGTAGTTGAGGGCTTAGAGCAGAATACAAGATGGAAAAAAAACTTTAGTCCATGGTCACAAGGCCTGGATTTGAGTCCTGACTTCACCAATTATTAACTGTGCAAATTTAAGCTGGTTATTTATCATTCTTGAGCTTTAGTTTCTTTTTCTTTCTTTCTTTGTTTTTTGAGATGGAGTTTTGCTCTTGTCACCTAGGCTGGAATGCAGTGGCATGATTTTGGCTTACTGCAACCTCTGCCTCTCGAGTTCAAGTGATTCTCTTGCCTCAGCCTTCCGAGTAGCTGGGATTACAGGTGTGTACCACCATGCCCGGCTAATTTTGTGTTTTTAGTAGAGATGGGGTTTCACCATGTTGGTCAGGCTGGTTTTGAACTTGAACTCCTGACCTCAGGTGATCTGCTCGCTTCGGCTTCCCAGAGTGCTGGGATTATGGGTATGAGCCACTGTGCCCAGCCCATAGTTTCTTTACTTATGAAATGGATACATTGTTATTTGATATTAGTAGTGAATCCCTATTAATCTCACTGCATTGGGAGGGTCAAATGATACAAGATAAGAAAAAGTATTGTTTTAAAAACTGTACTGTGTTATGTACTTTTTGTTTTATTATCCTCCATGGAAGTTGTGGTAGTTTGAGAGATGGGAGTTCCGTTCATATGAGAATCTGGGAAGGGATGTGAGGCATATGTTTTAGACTTCTTCTGAGCCTAAAGAGTATCCAACATTGACACATTGCCAAACTGAATTCTTTTTCTAAAGGAACTGAAAGTGGACATAGAGGAGGAGGCAGGTGGAGAACATTGAACCACACTGCTGTGCAGCGGGGTGGAGCTGATTCCTGCAGTGCGCATTATAGATTAAGGAGCTGGACTTTTTGGGGAGTTGCTAAACAAGGTTAGCCAGAGAGAACGTAAGCTGCCTCGCATCTCTTTCCCCTGTGCAGAGGTCAGGGGAATCCCCAGGTCAGGGGAATGCCTCTGTCCAGGGATAAGAGATGTGAGGCAGCTTACCCGTTCTTCTGCTTGAAAAGGAAAAAAAGTCGCAAACAAACAAACAAAAAAAAAACCCTAACCCTAACCCCAACCCCAACCTCAACCTGAACATGCTGTGAGCAGCTTTTCAGAGAGGAGCTGCCTCTGCTCTCCCATCTTACAGCGCAGTGTCAGAGCAACCTCATATGTAGGAGGAAAGAATGACAAGGTGGCCATTCATCAGCTGGATTAAATGATGGATGTTTACAGGAGAAATCTGAAATAAACAGCTGTCCAAAGCCCTTCCTGCCAGGCAGGGAGCTATGGGTCCCCTAGGAAGCTGAGGTATAGCCCATGCTGCTAGGAAAGAGGTCCCCAGCTCAGTCCCCCTGAGGTGGCCCTGCCTTGTCCAGGCAGCTGTGAATCAGCTCCCTGGGTTGATCTCCAATAGCACCGTGTGCTACTGCCAAGTGCTCATGGGTGTGCTGGGAGCTGGCATTGCTCACGGGGAGGAGGTTAAGCTGCTGCTGGAGCCGTCTCTGAGCACTGGGGTCAGCCCTTTCTCCAAAGCGCACTGGCACAGGATATGCAGCAACCACAGTGGAGATTCACCTGGAAAATATTTATTACTACCGTATAGGAGGCTATCCTTGCCTCGCTACAAAGAAATACCTGAGGCTGGGTAATTTATAAAGAAAGGAGGATTAATTGGCTCACAGTTCTGCAGGCTGTAAAGGGAGTGTGGTGCCAGCATCTGCTCTGCTTCTAGGGGTGCCTCAGGAAGCTTACAGTCATGGCGGAAGGCAAAGGGGAAGCTGGCGGATCGCACAGCAAAAGCAGGAGCAAGCATGGAGTGGAAAGAGGCCGCACGCTTTTATACAGCCAGATCCTGTGAGAATTCACTATGGAGAGGGCAGCCCCAGGGGGATGGTGCTAAACCATCCATGAGAAACCCATCCCCAGGATGCAATCACCTCCCACCACACCCATCTCCAGCACAGTTCAACATGAGACTTCGAGGGACAAATATCCAAACTATATCACGCCCCCCGTTCACGGAGCTCTGAGCAGGGCTGTGGGCTCAAAGCTAAGCTTGAGAATGGCCTCATGTTGAGAAAGAGACTCCCCAGGTGCCTGAATCCTCCCCTGTCCACAGCCAGGTGACAGGGGGAAGCTGTCCGCATCCCTTCCACAGCCCCTGGTGTACTTCTCTGTTGGATAAGGGCCTCCCTGGAGAGCTGTTTCTTCAGAGGCATGCAGAGCAAGGATTTGTGTCTGTATTTTCCTTTCTGAAATGTCAGCAGCAGTGGGGTCCAGTGAAGTGGAGCCGCCTAAGGGGTTTTGATGGGGTAATGGCCTGTGCAGCCCTGGGGATGGCTCTCCCCACAGGGCAGGGGCATCCCCTGCACAGTCCGGAGCCACCCCCGACTCGATCCCCATCTTAAACTTAAAGCACATGCAGTCAACACAGTTGTTAAGTTTTGCAAAATAACCCGCACGCCATGGGCTTGACATTCTTGTTTGTTCAGTATCTTCTTTATTGAGTGACGAACATGTGAAAAGCTGTGTGTCTTTATGCACACAACTCAATGCATCTGGGGATGAGGACACAGCTGTGAAACCATCACCACCATCAAGGCCATAAACGTTTCCATCACCTCCCCGAGTTTCCTCCTGGTCCCTTTATTATTATTGACGTTGTCACTTTTTGTGATAACTGCAGCCCTGAATGACACTGCAGTAGACCTCATGGATCTAACAGATATTTGCAGAATATTTGCAGACTGTCCCGTGTGCACTTGTGATGCATGTGTATTCTGGGGCTCCATCCAGCAGCAGTCTCCAGGGCAGATCAAATGTTAAGCCACAAAACCAGTCTTAGTAAATTTAAGAAGAGTAAAGTCATATTGAGTATCTTTTTTGATCACAATGGTATGAAACTAGAAATCAGTATCAGCAGGACTTTTGGAAAATAAGCAAATATATGAAATGAAACGATACCCTCCTTCGTAACCAATGGTTCAAACCACAACCAATGGGTCAAACAAGAAATCAAAATGGAAAGAAAAAATTATCTTCAGGCAAAGGAAGATGTTATGTAGCATTTTAATAGAACCGTCTGGGTGGCACAAACCCCTGAGTTACACACTTAGGTTTCTAAAAACTAAGAGCCTTGAGAGGGGAGAGAAGGCGCACAGGCAACTACAGTGTGAAAGTGTTCAGGGGAGCAGAAAGGCAGAGAAACGAGTCATAATGTCAGCTTGTCCGAGAACGGCTAGGCTTCATCTTCCTAGTGATCACACAGTGCTAAGAAAGTGAGAAGAAAAAGCTGGATGTGGGGGCTCACGCCTGTAATCCCAGCACTCTGGGAGTCCAAGGCGGATGGATCACCAGGTCAGGAGTTCAACACCAGCCTGGACAACATGGTGAAACCCCGTCTCTACTAAAAATACAAAAATTAGCTGGATGTGGTGACACATGCCTGTAATCCCAACTACTCAGGAAGCTGAGGCAGGAGAATTGCTTGAACTGGGACCCGGGAGACGGAGGTTGCAGTGAGCCGAGATGGCACCACTACACTCCAGCCTGGGCTACAGAGTGAGACTCCGTCTCAAACAAACAAACAAACAAACAAACAAACAAACAAACAAACAAAAAACAAAATGAGAAAGAAAAAGGGAAGGAGTTTCTGAATGAGTCTGCTGACTTGCCCACACCTGAGCTGTGAACACCTGGAGTCAGGAATGATAACTCCGGTGCTGGGATACTGGATTTTCAGTCTCTCCTAGCTTCAAGGATAAGGTTAGCAGAGTTAAGTTAACTCAAGGTCTTAGTTTGATTAAATGATCACTGTGGTACAGTGGGTTGAATATGGGATTCAGAAATAGAAGGTTTGGGTTCATTTGGTCCACAAAGAGTCATTGCTGTGTTCGCAAATTGGCATACGGTGATATACAATAATGGAGACAGCCAGGGTGAGCTCTGTGACAGCAGGGATGAATGTGGGGAACGAAAAAGCATGCTGTGCCGATCCCGGGCGGGAAATGCCCAGTCATTTGTTTATTCATTCATTCGTTCATTGAAATACCTGTGCACTTGCAGGGATGTGCAGGTGCCATTTTGGGCATTGTAAACACAGCAGTGGGCAAAACAGACAAAAGAAAGTGACTTTGTGGTGCAGATGATAAAAAATTAAAAAAGTAAATGCGATGGATTTTGGTTAGTGATAAATGTTATGGAGAAGAACTACTTGGGGAAGGAGAGAGGGAGCGTGGCAGAGATGGGAGGATGGCATTTTAAACAGGGTGGTGAGGGGAAAAGGAAAAGGTGGCCAGGGGCCCCTGACCTGTCACTGGGCAGGAAGGAGCTGAGGATGCTGGGGCTGTGACCTCGGCCGGCTCCGCTGACCCTGTGCAGCCTCGTTTTTCCCACCCCTGCACTGGCAGCCTTACCTCCTCACCCGGCCCTGAGGGTGGGAGACAGCCAGCGGCCTGGAGAATGAGCATGCACTATTGAAATGCCAGTTATCAGCACGATGCCGACATTTGATGGGAATAAATGAAAATGTTGAAAGGCTGTGACAGGCACTGGAGGCTTTTCTGAATATTTGAGTAGAAGTGAAATAACAGAGTCCTACTGAAGGTTCACACCAGCAAATGAGATAAGGCAAAAGTCAGCAACTAACACATAATTTCCAATTAAACTGTCCGCGTGAAGGGGCCTGGGCAGGTTAGGCCCAGAGGCAGTGTTAGCCTTAGAGAGGGGATTCTGTAAGAAGGGTTAAAAAAGTCAACACTGCAAGTGTTACTGAGAGCTCACCCAGCCCTGTGCTGCAGAAAATTCAAACAAAGCAAGATCAGGTAAGAGCCTAGAATCTTAGGTGAGAAATGTGACTCAATAGCTTTAGAAAAAAAAAAACAAAACAGAACAATTCAAGACTTCTGTCTGAACTTGAGGATTGGGGCTTGGGAGATAATTCTTGAGCATATGAGGCTAGGGCTTTATGTCTTACATAAGTCCACATATGATCACATACGAGGCTAGGGCTTTATGACTTACGTAAGTCCACGTGTGATCACATATGAGGCTAGGGCTTTATGACTTACGTAAGTCCACTTGTGATCACATATGAGGCTATTACGTAAGTCCACATGTGATCACATATGAGGCTAGGGCTTTATGTCTTACGTAAGTCCATGTGTGACCACATACGAGGTTAGGGCTTTATGACTTACGTAAGTCCATGTGTGATCACCCAAATACCTTTGGGGTGGATATTAATCTTTGAATCTGTATGGATATGAATTTAAATATAGATAAGGCCTGTCTGGCTCTTTTAACTATATTCAAAAGCTTGAATTCAAGAGATGAATATAAGCTTGGGGCAGGGCACTAGGTAATGTAAAGAACTGTTATCGCTCTGTGTTCATGGGGGATGGGTTCCAGGACTCCCACGGACACCAGAATCCACAGATGCTCAAGTCCTTTCTAGAAAATGGGTGTAGTGTTCGTGTGTAACCTATGCACATTCTTCTGTGTCCTTTAAATCATCTCCAGATTACTTATAACACCTAATGCAATGTAAGTGCTATGGAAATAATTGTTATGCTGTATTGTTTAGGGAATAATGACTAGAAAAACTGTAGATATTTAGTACAGATGCAACCATCCATTTCCCTCCCAGTATTTTTTGTTTGTTTTGTTTGAGATAGAGTCTTGCTCTGTCACCCAGGGTGGAGTGCAGTGGCGCAATCTCAGCTCTCTGCAACCTCTGCCTCCCGGGTTCAAGCAATTCTCTGCCTCAGCCTGAGTAGCTGGGATTACAGGCGTGCACCACCATGCCTGACTTATTTTTGTATTTTAGTAGAGATGGAGTTTCACCATGTTGGCCAGGCTGGTGTTGAACTCCTGAGCTCATGATCTGCCCTCCTCGGCCTCCCAAAGTGCTGGGATCACAGGTGTGAGCCAGCGTGCCCGACCTCTCTCAGTGTTTTTAATCCTTGGTTGGTTGAATCTTTGGATATGGAACACACTGATACTAACATTAAAAAGCAAGATTCTTATTCATGATTTCATAGTTTTTAGGACCACCTTATTAAAGTGCAGTCTTACGCTTCTGCACTTTGGAACAGCGTGCCTATTGGGAACCTCACACTGGCCAGTGGATGGGATTTACACTCTGCACTGGGGGATACCCAGGACCAAGAGGAGAAGGGAGGAAAAGGACCAGCCATGGCGGAGGTTTTGGGGGGCCTGGGCATAGACGGTCAGTGCAGGTTTGGAGGAGAAGTGGGGGTGAGGGCCTTGGGGTGAGCAGGAGGAAGGCCCATGGGGCAGGTGCATGGGCTGCACCTTACTGTGTCCCTCCTGGCTCTCTGGGCTCAACACCTCAACCCTGTGCTCCCTGAACATGCAATGACTTCTCCAGTTTTAAAGAATCAATCATTGGTCCAGACCCAGCCACCTTCAGCCATCACCAAGAGGCAGGGCAGGTGAAGAAAGGGGCTGGAGTGGAGGTGGGCACAACAGCACTAGCTGCTTTCAAAGCTCATATAAGGCCTCTTGTGGTCCTCAAAGCCACCGTGCCATGCAGAGAAAGAGCAGGTGGGGAAGTGGAGGCGGGAGAAGGGCAGGACCGTCCTGAGTGGCGGGGCTGCCTGAGGTAATCAAGTGCATCTGGAGCAGCCATTTTGCTAGGCTTTGCTAAGCGCTCTGCCACGTGCTGTGGGTATGGACACAGAACTCATCCAGGAGATGCCAGGCCTGCGAGGGAACAGGCCACCTGAGATCATGCAGACGTTGCCCAGTACTGCCCCTGGGAGCTGTGTAACTCTGAATTGATGCGTGCTGTTGGAAGGAAGCCTGTGTGGGAAAAAGTCGCGAGGGTGGATGGGGGGCTTAGGCTGAGCAGGGAGAGAGTAAGACATACACAGACAAAAGGAAGGGGTGACAGGGGTGAGGACAGGCGAGGAGGTCCACAGTCCACAGTGGGCAGGTGGCAGGCAGGACTGGAGCCAGATTCCATGAGTCGGTCATAGAGAGCACCGGGTTTGGTTTCTGACCTACAGACAAAGAGGAACCACTGGAGATACTGAGCCTTTACATGGCACAGGTAAGTGTTCCAGGAAAATCCCCCTGAGGGCAGATTGAAGGATATTTCAAAGAAAGGAGAAGATAAGGGGAACCACATCGGAGGCCATGCAGCAGCCCTGAGCAGACGTGAGTCAGGCCCAAAGGAGAAGGCGTTGAGTGATGGTGCACAGGTGCATCTGAAGGACTTGGTGGTCCTTTGTCCAATCCTGAGAGTAAAGGAGGTGGAGCAGAGAGTCCTCTGGGGTTTCAAGGCTAGAAGAAAGGTTGTCCATTAAATGAAATGGGATCTTTAAAAAGTCTGGATGTTGGCCAGGCATGGTGGCTCACACCTGTAATCCCAGCACTTTGGGAGGCCAAGGTGGGCGGATCACTTGAGGCCAGGAGTTCAAGATTAGCCTGGCCAATATGGCCAAACCCCATTTCTACTAAAAATACAAAAATTAGCTGGGCTTGTGGCATGCTTCTATAGTCCCAGCTACTTGGGAGGCTGAGGCATGAGAATCCCTTGAACCCAGGAGGTGGAAGCTACAGTGAGCCGAGATTGTGCCACTGCACTCCAGCCTGGGCAAGAGAGTGAGATTCTGTCTCAAAAAAAAAAAAAAAGTCTGGATTTTAAATGATAAAATAAGGATTAAAAAATAAATAACAGTGTAGTGTTTTGTCAACCTAAACAACAAACAGAGGCTCTCTAAAATAAATTTGGGAATAGAGAGAGCATTGCTATGGGAATCCGCATGCCACAGTAAACCGTATGTGTATTCAGAGAGGTAAAGGAAGATAAAGATTTTTAAAGGAGAAAATGGGAGATTCCATAATGGTTTTGAAATAATTATCCTTGGCTGCAATGATCAATAATGAGGACGATGCTGGTCTGAGGTTGGACAGGCAGTTGCTGGGCAGGTGGTCCTGCAGAAGTGTGTGTATGTTTTAAAATCATACTTTAAGTTCTGGGATGCATGTGCAGAATGTGAAGGTTAGTTACATAGGTACACATGTGCCGTGGTTTGCTGCACCCATCAACCCGTCATCTACATTAGGTATTTCTCCTAATGCTCTCCTTCCCCTAATCCCTCACCCTCCTGCAGGCCCCAGTGTGTGATGTTCTCCTCCCTGTGTCCATGTGTTCTCATTGTTCAACTAGAAGTGTTTTTCTTGTGTAAGGTTGTGATGTGCAAGGTTGTGGCTTTTGCAGTCTTTTGTGATGGTTTTGTTATCAGGCATGCAAGCATGGGAGGCCTGTCTTTGTGGCCTTCCCTGGCTCTACTTGTCAGTTTTTTTCCTAACATTACTGACTTCATTTTGTTTCTGATGACTTTCACTGTTTGTTATGACTTGATTGATATTATTAACTGCTTATCTTGATTTGGTATTCATGATTAACAAAATTAGATAACTTGGGATTGTGACTGTTTTCCCATTCTAATTCCAAATGACAATTCTGCAAAATCTGCTAGTTTTCCTGGAGAAGTCAGGAAACTGCCACTCTCTGAGGAGATTTCACCCACAAAAGTATTTTTATTGGATTGGAATAGGGTTTTGTGTAATTGAATAAGATAGGAATGCTTTATTTAGGAAGGCATGCGCACTCAGCTGGCCAAAATCCTGCCATTCTTATGAAAGGACACCAGCCTGTTCATTCATTTTTACTGGTTTGGCCCCTGAAGGCATCTGGCTCCAAGTTCCAGTCTGTACAGCTATGGAAGGTTCCCCTCTGTAATCATTTGATTTCTGCCTCAGCACCTGTAGTGGACATTATTGGCTGGTCCCAGCAATAACTTTCCCTTTTCCATTCCTAAAAGAAACTCAGGTTTTGTTCAGTCGTTTTTACCCCTTCCTCTCATGTGCACCAGGGAACCATGGCCCCCACTCTAGAGATGGGACCTTATTAATCTATGCCTGATTATGCTCCTCCTCCTTGTCCATGATTGGTTGAGAAAAGGACATGTGACCTAATTCTGGCCAATGGGACATGAGGAAGGGTTTCTAGCACCTTCTGAAAAAGGAAGTCCCTCTCTTGTCTTGGAAAAGCTGCTGGAAGCTACCAAACTCTCGTTACAGCTATTCCGAAGAAGCCGTGAGCACACGTGTGTCTGTGTGGGAGCCAGCCTCTTCCTTGTAAACGGGAGAAGCAGAGAACCAGTATTTTTGATACCATCATTGAGCTGCTGAATTAACCAGCTTAGAGACCTGCCCTACCTGTAGACATCCAATTAGAGGGCTAAATGATTTTCTTATTGTTCCTTTCATTTTAATTCAGTTGGAATTAAATGCTATTTGAATTAAATTCTATTTACAGTAAAAAGTATACTAATGTCCATCACCCCTGCTCAAGAAATCAGTAGTTTTTTGTGCTTTGTACCTAAGATGCTGTAAAAACACTTCTTTTCTGTGTCATGTGAAAGGCACAGAAGAATAAATGATAGTGTGTATCTTTTCATTCACTTCCCAGAACCTGGTACAGTATTAGACACAATATAAATGACCAGCCACAGGGAGGCACAAGAGTTCTCTAATTGCATGTCCTCTCTAGGAACAACAGGAAAAGAAAATTAAAATCCCTCTGGACTGGGAAAAAAAGGAGGAATCATTATATTTTTAGGGGTGTTATTGAAGATCTTCCAAAATATTGGATGAAACTGTTAATAGCCCTTTTACATTTCCACCAGTAGTTTCGGAAGCAATATTAAAACCTCTAAATTTAAACTAGGAGGGATGAAGACACAGAGACAGAGAAGGATTTAGGTATCATCTCATAAACATCCGTGCAACTGAAGTGAGGGCCTTTGCAAACCCTAAAATGTTGGAAATATCTAGCAATGATTTGAAAACTAGATAGTGGCCTGGTTAATTTCATAAAGCCCTTTGCCTTCCTATAGCCTTCTCTATTGAATATATTAATTTATAGAATAAAAAGCAGATTTGGAAGCTATCAAAGCCACACACAGTCATTCTTTCTAGTGCACAGACTCTTCCTCCAGTGGATAATCCAAGTCAGTGTGGCAGCAGGCACGAGTCTTTGTGAAGATAAAATTGGATTTTCCTGTGACTGCTTCTAAAGATGGGAAGATCATATTGTTTCATTTTCTTTGCTGCAGAGTCCAAGAGTGGATAGGAGCAATTCTGAAAAATGCAAGCAGCGTTTTTAACATTTTAGATGCTCCTGAAACAGCAGTGCAGATGTGAGAGGGCAGGGGCTGAGCAAGGGAGGAGATGACTCAAGACTGCTGCCTGGTTCTTTTTGCAATTTGCTGCCATTGCAGGCTCTGACTTCCTGCTACCCTGGGCAGAAGCATGTGATGAATTGATCTCAGTGGTAATTTCAGCCATAGAGCTGGGGGCACAAGTAACAGAATTGTGCAGGTGGATGGCCCCACTGCGAATGCAGAAAGGAGAACCAGCAAGAGCCTGTTCAACTCAGGGAAGACAGCATCCTGAGGCTAGCATAGCCTGTGGGATTGGGGGAATCGCTCCACTCTCAGCACAAGCCAACCCCTGCCAGGTCCTGCATGCCGAAAGATGCAGACTGCTCCCCTCCCCAGTGACCTGTGGGCTACGGGGGCAAGTAAAACCACATGCGAACACTACAGCCCCCGTGATGGTTACCTGTGCCCAACAAGCTCCTCTCCCCTCACTAACGCTTACTCCAGACTTAAGGCAGAGTCTAAAATGGAAACTTTTCCATGGATGCTGACTAGGAGCTTCACGCTTGGGTTTCCTTTAATCTCTTATTGTATACAAAACAAGAATGGCTGTGTTCAATTCTGATGGTGTTTATTTGCGGCTCCATGGCAGAAACCCTTAAAATTTGGAATTACTGCTTAATCATAAGTCCCTGAAGAAGGCTTTAATCCAAAATTCAATCAAAGCAAGAAAGCTCCCTGTATATATGGCCTTTCTGTCAATCTTTTCTTCTATATATATCACTTAGGAAATGCAATGTGAATGAGAGATGTGGCATCTATTACAGCAGCGATGTGGGTGATCTGGGATGATGTGGACTTGGTGCCATTCAGCTCTCAGATTCAAGAAAGGATTTTGCATTAAAAGCAGGGGTGTGACAAGTGAATGAAATGTTAGAATATATGTGTCAGAAAATGTGATTAAAGTTGTATTCTTGTTTAACCAATATATTAGATTGTATAAATCCTTTAATTCCCCAATATTGTAAATATTACGATATTCAGAAATAAGCTATACAAAGAATAAAAATATTTAATGTTTTTGAAGACTACCAAAAAAATAATAAAAGCAAAGATGCCACAGGAGTTCAGCAATGACAATTACATCTTGGGTTCAGCTGAGAACAGGTCATTCATGTGTTGTCCTCTGTATATGTCTCTGACAGATGGAAACCTGTATTTAGCTTTTAATAGTAAATACACATTTTTTGACTTTATAGTACGTGAAATGAAAACAAAGCTTTTAGGAAGAAGAGGAAAAAGTTGGGATTAAGGTTTCTGTAGGGTAATCAGGTCCTAGAGACAGAGGGAAATTTGAGATGAGACAGAGGAGTACACCCAGGAAATGAGCTTCTCACTGCTTCCATTACATCAGGGCAGAGGCACATGGAAATAGAGTGGGTTTTGTATTCTTACAGATGTTTTTCCTGGTCAATGGAGAGTAGACTCATTTCCTGTAAGCCTCCAGTCAACACTCTCCCCAGTGTCATTCTTCTCTGATCTTGACAATGCCTGTGCTGTTCATGAGACTTTGCTTAGAGTCCTAGATTCCACATACATCATGGTACCCTTTGGTCTGGAATGCTACTTCCAAACAGATTTCATCAGATATAAAATCTTAGGACCGGGCGCAGTGGCTCACTCCTGCAATCCTAGCACTTTGGAAGGCCAAGGCTGGTGAGTCACCTGAGGTCAGGAGTTTGAGACCAGCCTGGCCAACAAGGTAAAACCCTGTCTCTACTAAAAATACAAAAATTAACTGGGTGTAGTGGCGGCGCCTGTCATCCCAGCTACTTGGGAGGCTGAGGCATGAGAATCGCTTAAACCTGGGAGGCAGACACTGAAGTGAGTTGAGATCATACCATTGCACTCCAGCCTGGGTGACCGAGCGAGACTCTGTCTCAAATATAAACAAATGAATAAGATAAGAAAATACAATGTTATAAAGGAGTTCCAGTCTTCTTCCTGTTAATTCCTCAAGACCTAGTTTTAGAAGTAGGATATACAGTATTCCCTAACCTGCTCTACACACACTCAGTTCGTTAGAAGACCTGCCAGTGGTCCCCCAATTAATGCAGCATGGCAGATACAAGACTTTCCCCATCACTTTCAAATGCCCTTACATCTGACTTTTATTAATGGTTCTCCTAACCTATATGCATGATCCTTCTGCCTAAAATATGTCACAAGCACTACTTTCTCTAATACAGCTCTTTCCAGATCTCATCAGATAAACTACAGAGCCTTCCTTGGTTCCCAGTGGTCCCTTTGTAAGCTGCCATTGTAGTGTGGCTATGTGTTACTGCTCTTGTTTATGTGTCTGAATCCTCCTGGATACTAAACCTCTCTAGTGCAGATGCTGTTTATTTTCATCACACTGTCCCTGGAATGCAGTCTAGAGTCAGGCACATAAGTAGTTCCCCACTGTGCTCAGATGCTTGAAGTTCGCCTTGTAGGTTACATCTTCCTCAGCATGAATGGGGATCAGTGACACAGGTGCCCCCAGCCCTTTGGTGTCGTAGAGAACTGAACTCCCAGATAATGAAAATGGGAAGCAAATCTCTTGAGACTGACTATACCTAAAAGATCTCCCTCCTAACCTAAAAGAAAGATCTCCCTCCTAACCTAAAAGATCTTCTTATAGTTTTTCATAAATGACACATGCCTTCGGACTAAACGTAAAAAATTTAAAAAGGATCCTAAAAATTGCTTTTCTCCTTCTTTTTTTCTGAACACCTTAATCTTTAAGGCACCGGTGAGGTGGAGCACACTGGTATCTGTGTTGGCAGTGAGGTAATGGGCGACAGTAGCACAGAGCATGGTGTCAGAATCCTAGCAGGGTAGGACATTCTTGTGAGTGGTCTGGCATGGGGTGTTGGAACTTGAGGGGGTGAGGACTGTGTCTAGCCAGAGGAGGGAGTAGAGGCTGATGTGGGAGACTGATTGCACACAAGGGGACTGATTGGTGAAATAAATACATTAAGGATATGAGAAGCCAGATTTCTTACTGGAGAAGGGAGTTGCCAAAATGGAGTTACAGATGTGGGAAGCTGTATTAGTCCATTTTCATGCTTCTGATAAAGATGTGCCCAAGACTGGGTGAATTACAAAGAAAAAAAGGTTTAGTGGACTCACAGTTCCACGTGGCTGGGGAGGCCTCACAATCATGGCAGAAGGCAAAAGGCACATCTTACATGGCAGCAGACAAGAGAGAAAATGAGAGCCAAGCAAAAGGGGAAACCCTGGATAAAATAATCAAATCTTGTGAGACTTATTCACTACCATGAAAACAGTATGGGAGAACGAACCCCATGAGTTGTTTATCTCCCACTGGGTCCCTCCCACAAGTGGGAATTACTGGAGCTACAGTTGAAGGTCATATTTAGGTCATTACACAGCCAAAGCGTATCAGAAGGGAAATAGCTGGGATGAACACTGCAATGTTGGATTGACATTGGAGGTATTTATGAAAACAAGTAATTTTGTATATATGAAATGATTTTATTTATATTAAGAATATATAACCTATCCATATCTGTGAAAACATGGACATATAAATAATTAAAGGAATAAATACAGGTATAAATGTGTGTGTTATGCACGTGCACACACAGATATTCCCTAGCTGTGTCCACTGACAGGAACTGGGAACAGTGATACTCCTACTACAATGAGCACCTCAAGTGCCCAAATTTGGCTTCTAAATGTTATTCTCCACAACAGTGAACTATGGCTTTTTGGAGAAATGGCTGATGCCAGGACTGGAGAAGAGAAAGTAAAGGTGAGAATGGACCCTCCTGTTTGGCCAGCAAACAAGAAAGTGCTCAAAGAATGATGGGGATAACCCAACGGGACACAGAAGCCACACAGAGGACCTCCCACTGCCTGCATGAGAGGGGATCTAGGGTCAAATAGGTAGTGATAGTGACAGATTTTGAACCATTGAGTAAAATAGAAAGCCAAGAGCTCATACCAGTATAAATAGACAAATAGATTGAAAGTCTGATGAGGCATGGATATTTACACAGTTTCAGAGTATCTCCCCATGAAATGTTTATTAATTACAAAAAAAAGAAAGACTAACTTTACATGCAGAAGCCTGGAAGACAACATCCTGGCCACGTGGTCAGAGTGAACATCTCCACTAATGGAAGAAATCCAAGTCATGTGGCACCTGAGGGGTCCAATGAGGAGAGCACAGGGTCACTCTGAGCTACTGCGGCCACAGATGTGCTACCAGGATGTCATCACAAGAAAATGCCAGACAAATCCAAATGGAGGGCCACTCTACCAAATAATTAGCCTGCAGTCTTCAAAAGGATCCACGTCATGAAAGTCAAGGAAAGACCTGAGAACTGTTTTAATTAAGCATACATAAAGATCAGCGATAACTAAATACAATGTGTGATTTTGAACAAGATTTATCTTGCTGTAAAAAATTTACCGAGGCAACTGGCAAAAGCTGAGGGTAGTCAAATAACTAGATGTTGGTGACGTATCACTGTCAGTTTCCTGATTCTGATGACTGAATTATGGTTATGTAAGAGACCATCCTAGGTCGTAGAAAATATCCACTAAGACATTAGGATGTCAACTTACTCTCAAAGGGCTCAGAGAAGGAAAAGGAGTTTTTGCTACTGTGTTTCAGTACCAAAAGTTTGTATTGCAAACTTTCTATACGGTTTAGATGGTTTAAAAAGAATAAAAAGGAGAATTTAAGTCCATAAAAGCTTTACATTTATTATGTCGTTGAATTTTTGCAACAACTCTTTTGGCAAAAAATATTATCATTATTGTTTCGGACATCAGAAAAGAGGATTCATGAAGAAGTCAGACAAGGGGCACATTCAAGGCAAAGTCAGATCTTGATCCTGTGTCTCATAACTCCATGTCCATTACTTCTAACTGCATTTTCTTTACTCTCAGTCCAAGGGATACTCCCAAGGACCAGGCTAGGACAAGATATGGAAGAGTAATCACTCTATGGGGTGATGGCTCTCAAACTTTTCTGTGTTTATAAGTCATGCAGGGAACCTGTTTAAAATGCATATTAGTAGTTATCACTCTCAGAGATTCTGATTCAGTAGTTTTGGAGTAAGAACCAGAAAATCTGTTTTTTTTTTTTTTTTTTTTTTTTGTTGTTGTTGTTTGTTTTTTGTTTCTTTAAATAAGCAATCCAAGTGATTCTGACATACGTCATCCCTGGGCCAGACTGTGAGGAACATTGAACTTGATTAATGGTCCTCAGTGGCTACTGAAATAAATTTAAATCAAATGCTATGCCTAAGATGTCATGATGGAGCCGCATGTAATTTGGAGCTAGGAGGTGATGTGAACCTTCCAACTAACTGCAATACAGTTTCACTTAATTCTAAAGTCTTAGCATGCCTGCATGCTGTGACTTCATTACAGGTAGCTACCTGTAATGCATGCAGGCATGCTAAGACTTTACGCGGACTTGTCTTGCTTACTAGACAAGAGAGTTCTGCAGTAGACTGAAGAGTTAGGAGCTTAGAATCAGAGAAAGTCCCCGTGAAAATTACCTTAGAAGTATTTCTTTACCATTGAAATTCCATTTTGTTTAGCCTCTTTGGAAGTGAGAACAATGATTATTCAGAGCTTTTTATCCTTCTTCTCAATGCCAGCCAAAGCATTCCCCCTTTCAAGTGTTTGCATGCAGTAGAAGGTGGTCCTCAAAGGAAGTACCAGCTGCTAAAGAAATTTCCAGGAAGAAGGAAGATTGTTTTTACTAAAGAAAATCAGCTTGAAATGTTTTAAAAATATGCAGAATGTCTGGGAGCTCTTCCAATATGCTTACGTTTAAGTAAGCGCAGCATGAATAAAATTACACTACAGGAAAAGAAAAAACCCAAAAAGTTTCTAAAATATTTATTGGAGGAAACACTTTTTTACTGAGAGGAAGAGAGAAAGAGGAAGGGAAGATGAAGTTTAATGGAGGAGAACTGGTAGCACCTTGGCCCTTAGCCTCTTAATATTTTGAGAACATGACTGTTTTCTGGTTTAGCAATGGTCCCAGGTTGAGCCTCATCTGTACTCACTGCTGGGAGTTGAACATGACCATGCATGTCTGCAGAACTGGTCTATAGACGGGACTCTCAGGAGCGTATCTGCACAGTGCAGAGAGGAGTAAGAGGTTGCTGAAAGACACTCATCCTCTCATCCTCTGGGAACTCAGCAGGTGGCACGCATCAGGGGGAAAAAGCCTGAGCTCATAGTACGGGGTCCGTCAGACTTCTTCCCCCTCTCCGTGCACGCACATGTCCAGCCCCTGAGGAAGAAAGAAGAATTATATTAAAACCCATTTCATCCTTATTCCTACAGCCAGGCTTGGGCCTGAAGATGGTGTGGCATCACTGTGATTCTCACGAGAACTTTCTTTAAATTTGTGCTCTCTCTCCTTCCCTGACAGCTGAGAAACTCTCCTGGTCCCTGAGCAAACCAAATGGTCCTCAGTACTCAAAAGTTCAGAGCTCAGGCTGCAGAATCAGGATCTCTGGGTTTAATCCAGCTGCACCAGTTTACTGACCTGGCATTTGCCCTGGTTTCATTCCACGAGGTCAGACATCCACTGGGGCTCTGGAGCACGCTGTGCCACCTGCAGTACGGAGTTACAGATCCTTGACTTACAGATGCGTCTCTCCAATCGCTGTCTCTGCCTTCACACCTGCCGTCTTCCCTCTGTGTTTCCGTGTCTTCTTCTCTTCTTATGTGGACACCAGTCATTTGGAATCGGAGCCTCCTTTCCTCCAGTTTGGCATCATCTTAACTAATCACATCTGCAAAGACCCTATTTCTAAATAAAGTCACGTTCAGAGATGCCTGGGTTAGAACTTCAGCATACCTTTCTGGAGGACACAGTGCAAACCAAAACACCAGGTAAGCCATTGAGAGCAGCAGAGGGGATGCTGACCAAGGAGAGCGGAAATCATACAGTACAGTGGAGGAGGAAGGTGATGAGGGCGATTGCATGACAGGCCACAGCTTGTGACATTGACCCCTGTTTCTCCATCTTCCCTCAGAAAGGGAGGCTCAGGGGAACTTCAGGGAATCTTTTCCATGTACATGTGTGGAGGTGCATTGGGTGGACATAGCCACCATGGAGGTGCGCCCCCCACACAGACCTCAGCCACCACGGAGGTGAGCCCCACACAGACCTCAGCCACCACGGAGGAGAACCCCACACAGGCCTCAGCCACCACGGAGGAGAACCCCACACAGGCCTCAGCCACCACGGAGGAGAACCCCACACAGGCCTCAGCCACCACGGAGGAGAACCCCACACAGGCCTCAGCCACCA
>PVKV010008688.1:0-86153 GCA_004027835.1 Alouatta palliata
GTGAAACCCCGTCTCTACTAAAAATACAAAAATTAGCTGGGCATGGTGGCACGTGCCTGTAGTCCCAGCTACTCGGGAGGCTGAGGCAGGAGAATTGCTTGAACCCAGGAGGCGGAGGTTGCGGTGAGCCAAGATCGCGCCATTGCACTCCAGCCTGGGTAACAAGAGCGAAACTCCGTCTCAAAAAAAAAAAAAGAAGAGAGAAGGGATTTTAACCTGCAAACATTACTGTCTTAATAATATGAAAGTTTAAGGAAGTTCAAAGATAATGATGAGTATGTCCCCTACAGATTCTTATTGGTAGTTCCAGAACACCAGTCAATTTTCCCAGTGAAACTCTACATATTCTACTTATGAAGTAGCAGTCTTGTAAGGAATCTTGCCCTAGCGTATCCCCAATGCCCCATTCTTTAACACCCATGCCCCCCAATCCCACCCACCGTATTTCCTGCCAGAGTCTCTTCTGATTTTCATTCTTACAGTGACTACTCAATAGGCACAAGCAATACATCAGTCATTGTGCTGACCGAATGTTGAACAGCTTTTAGCTTGTGTCATGCAGGTAATCTTTGAACAGCCTGCTAATATTTCTAGTAACTATTGAATTGCCATATATTTTATATTGTTCAGGAAGTTTCCTGCAATATTAAGGGCCTGGGCTTCAGAATTCAATAGATCTATTCTGAATTCAAGATGGAGCTAAGTGAAGTGTAGATTACTGAACTTTCTCACGGCAACATTTCTGCATCTGTAAAATGGGGCAAATGGTTTTTACCATCAAAGGACTTCGTCAGATATATACCTACTATGGCATGTGAAGTATCTACCTAATGTTGAACACAGATTGGGTTCTTAATACATGCTCGACTACACCGTCTATTGTATACATAACCCAATCATCATGTTGTGCACCTTGAGTATATACTATCTGTTTTTGTTGATTAGAAATAGCCGAACAAATTTTTGAAAAGAGTGAACAACTTCCTCCAAGTCATATGGTGAATCATATATGCAGAGACTTTCATCTGGTTAAATTCTACTAATATATAAATATTTAAATCTTCCATCACAGTTCACAGAAAGCATTTCTTGGCTTCCTGTGGAGCCATTTGTGTCTGCACTTGAAAATAAGTCTTTGTATTTCTGTCTCCAGAAGATTTTGAGCCTTGTACAGACTCATTCTTCACCTACAGCATTTAACATAATGCCTGGTTTTAATACATTGTGGCTTTTCATGAGTGCTTGTTTGAGTGAACATAAACATCTTATTCACAAATCTTTTGCTAATAACAGCACATTAAACCTCAGTTTATTCATTTATAAATGAAGAATGTAAGAAAAAATGTCTTATTGTTGAGGAGACTAAATAAATAAAACTGCATGTAAAATCTGAAGTACAGTATGTGGAACTCAGTTAATTGGTGCTTTCTCTTACCTTTAATTTTAAAGCCAATAAAATAAATGTATTAAGTTAATAAATTTACTTTAACCATTTAATCTTCTTACATGCTAACACCTGTAACTTATAAAATAAACTCACTGACCAATGTGTATGGCTCTAAAATATTTGGCACTAATGACATGGATATTTGCAGAGAAGGCTCAGAGAAGATCACAAATACTTAAAATAAGCCTTCCATTAAGTCTGTATAGCTCTGCACATCAAACGGCTTGACCACTGATAAGTCCATCCATTCTTGCAAAAGTTCACAGGAACTAAAATTCAATGGATACAGAAAGGTGAACCGCATTAAATTCTAGCTCCATTTTAAGGACTCAAAAATGCACATTAACAAATACGCAAAATATTTCAAATGACTTTTTGCTTCATGGCTCCTCTGAATTTTAAGATAAAAAATATTGGAACTTATTAATTCCTCAGATCTTCTTCCCAATATAAGTAATTAATTTAGTTAAGGTTATTTGGTTCATTCCTTTTATATTTCAAAGTTTTGGAAAATTTTTCTCTCTGGCTTGTATCATAATAAAGTCAGTAGATCATGTGGTTTGGGCAAATTCTGATTATTTTCCACTTTAAAATATTGATATCCTTTCACCCAATAATTTTAGATTCAAGAAATATTCTAAGACAAGTATCAGACAACCATACACAGATTTACATTTGAAAATTTCCTTCTTAAATGCATTCGACTGTATCCATTTCTTCCACTATAATATATACATTATATTTGAAGAACCGTTAAGTAATTTATAGTGAAATCACAAATTAATCATTATGCCAACATTTACATTTATATTAGTAATTATTTTTATGACTTGAAAAAATGTTTATATAAGATATTTAAGTAGAAAGTAAGATAAAATGTTATGTAGTTCAATTATACTGCATATGTCATTTTGATTGTATAGAAAAATACTCTATGGACATATTATATAATTTGACAGTGAACATAATTGGTTAGCTCAAAAGATTATGGTTGGCTGGGCATGGTGGTTCATGCCTGTAATCCCAGCATTCTGGAAGGCCAAGGTGGGCATATCACTTGAGGTCAGGAATTTGAGACCAGCCTGGCCAACATGGCAAAAACTCATTTCTACCAAAAATACAAAGAAAAAAAAAATAGCTGGGCATAGAATGCTTGTAGTTCCAGATACTTTAGAGGCTGAGGCAGGAAAATTGCTTGAACCCAAGAGGCAGAGATTGCAGAGCTGAGATCCAGCCACTGCACTCTAGCCTGGGTGACAGAGTGAGACTCCATCTCTGAAAAAAAAGGGATTATGGTTGATATTAATATGTATATGCATTTTGTGTTTTTGACAATGGAAATGGACATGTGTTACTTTTATAATAAGAAAAACATTTTCAACTAGTCCACTAACCAGTTAGTGAACATATTGATATGCTTCATACTTCATATTAAAATACGGTGTTGAACATATTGAAATATTTTTTTGTAAAGGCCTTTTAGAGAATATAGAATGCTAAAAATAGAGAGGAGCTTCTCTATTATAGACTGATGAAAGTTCAAGTGATGGAAGAATCTCAAATCAACTCTAGATTGAATAAGTCTTGGATAAAAATCCCATTATTATTTTCCCCAACTAGATTTCCAAATACAGTTTGATCCCTTAGCCTTGCCATGGTTATGTATAAGACAAACCATCCATAGTTGTTATTACTATATTAAAGACTGTTTACTAGGATGTATAAATTTTACATGTAACAGTACTAGAGACAACTGTCTTTTTGTGGAAAGCAATTGCTATTTTTATATCAGTACTGAAGCAGTGCCTAACCTCAGAGCTCTTTAATTGCTGGTGAGTGTTTTACAACCCTTCCTCCAATGCAAGGTCTGGATTTCGTTTTCATGCTGGAGTTTTGATGTGCAATCTCAAGTGGCCATTTGCCATGGCCATTACTTTCCACTTTTACTCATCTCTCTATTTCTGATTTTATTCCTTCTGGACTTGATTTCTTGCTGCTTCTGACACCTGCTCCAGCCTGATAAACTGACAGCTCCAATTGTAAATCTTGCTCTGATGCTTTCTTTTCCCCAAGATGGAAAATAGTGTGTTCCAGTGGGTTATAACACTTTAGCAAACATCAGGAATCCTGTCCCTTCCACTTTGGAACTCTATTGTTTAAAAAGAGACACGCTGCTCCTTCTGTTTGGTAAGCCTTGCCCCGTCGCCCCTACCCCTTTCAGCTGGCTGACTTTTACCCCTCCAACACTCAATTCAGATGACTTCTCCTCAAGGCAACTGCCTAGACACCCTCCTAGATAATACTCCTACACCTGTCCAAAGGCCAGGTTATGTGGCCTGCTCTGTGTTCCCATTGTTCTCTCTGCTGTTTCCCATCAGAGGACCAACCTGGCTATAAGTACTTGTCATTATTTGTCTGTTGCACAGTGTTTCTCATGCTTGACATCTTTTTTCTTTTTCTCCGTTTCATACACATAAAATACACAATAAGTATTTTTTTTTGAGTTAATGATAATAAATGAAATAAGCCTCGTAGGCGAAGAAAAAGGGAAACTGACCCCAGGAGATTTATGCTTAGAACAAGGACTCAGATTTGATAAAGCAAACTAATTCTGAATACTAAAAAAACCAGTCATGCAAATGAAATATCTAAAAGTGTGTCTGTGTGTATGCAGATCTCTGTACACTTCCTGTGCACAGCGGCATCCTCCTTGGCAGAAGCACCTGCATTGGACTCTGACATTGCCCATGAATATTCTGACTATATAAAATCCCGGCTTTTAGGAACCAGATGTCCTTAGCAGATTTTACTCAATTTAAGTTTTTGATTTAGTTCTCCTTTGAAAGTTTCAGTGCTGAATTATCATGGCTATTTCTAGCTGGGGGTATTCAAGGTCTATAATTTATTTGGGGATGAAGGATACTGTTTGATATAGACAGTAGGTTCTGGATGCCAAGTTCTGTGAAACATTGTCACCTGTTTCTTTATTCCTCTCTTTTTCCCTAATGACCAATATGAATGTACAAATATTCTGACATGTTTTTCCTTTTTTCTTCTTGCCACATAATTCTTTATTTCCCCCTGAAAACTGACCGGCTTTCTCTTCAATAATGTGCATGTGGCAGGCCCATATTTTAACATGTTTTCTGCAGTAAACAGCCCCAGGATGGCTATAACTAGGACTCCTTTCCTAGGTGGTATTGCAGATGAGATTTTCATTTTGCATATACGTCGCTAAAAATAAATGTGTTTTTTATTGTAATAGAATTAACACAGGGTTATTAAATACAATTGGCAATACAGAGAATACTAGGAGTAAGTCAAACATATACACACTCGTAGCCCCACAATGCAAATTCAATTACCAGTATTTTGAAGTTATTTATTCTCAGTTTCTTTGCTCTCTGCAGCTTTATATCCTTAAGATTATGTTATACATAACAACTGAAATTTATGTTACTTAACATTCCATCCTGCTTGGGGTTCAATTTCCAACTCGGCTGCTCGCTAACTGAATGAGTTTATTAATTTGCTTAAGTTCTATGACCTACCTTTGACTCTGCTTCCTCATCTGTAAAATAGGAATCCTAATGACTACCTCACAGGTATTTAGTCTATGAGCCAACTTAAGCAAAACATTTACAATACACTTTTTGTAGTAAAAATCCTGGCGATGATGATGATAATGATTATGATGATAACTGTTAATGCTTTTTAAGTGCCAGACAGTGCTTTAGATTACTTTTTTCTCCTTGGCAGATGAAGATAGTTTAACGTTATGTGAGGATTGCTAACATCCAGGAAAGTAAAATCTGGTTTTGGTATTGCTACTTTGAGCTGTCTGACTTAGATCAATTCACTTCACCAATTTTAACATTATTTTCCACAGCATTTTAATAAGTGCAGAAAAGATGACTGCTAATAACCTTCCCTTCTCTATGCCCAAACAAATATGTCAACTCATAATCATGAGAGTCCCTCCAAAGAGGAAAGACAGAAGAGAGAGAAGAGCTAATGATGTTTCAGCAGGTATATCAATTTGTGCTGGGTGGGCCGGCCACGGTGGCTATGCCTGTAATCCTTACACTTTGGGAGGCCAAGCCAGGCAGACTACTTACTTGAGGTCAGGAGTTAGAGACCAGTCTGGCTAACTTGGCAGCACCATATCCCTACTAAAAATACAAAAATTAGCCGAATGAGGTGGCGGGCACCTGTAATCCCAGCTATTGGTGTGGTTGAGGCATGAGAAGCGCTTGAACCTGGGAGAGGGAGGTTGCAGTGAGCCAAGATCACATCACTGCACTCCAGCCCAGGTGACAGACTGTCTCAAAGTGCTAGGTGAAAGAGGCATTTGTTCTCAACATTCTTGTCTAATATTTCTTGCTTTGTTAGGAGTTTAATTCCAGATCATCACTCTGATATGACATTATTTGAAACCAAATATTTATTTTAAATGTGTGTTTACCTCTCCAACTTTCTCACTTTAGATTAGTATATTGTTGGTCTTCTTTTAAAAAAAAATACTTTATGTTTCTTTAAAGGAATCTGTTACATTTCAGAAGAACAACGTGCTCCAGAGGGAAGAAAGGCATCATAGTCAAATAGTGGGAGAAAGAAGTTGTTAGTGTGGGCGAAAAAAACGGCAGAAATTATGTACATAAGATAGATTTAGGGGCAAGAGAAAGACATAAAATAAGGGGGGAAAAAAGCCCACAGACTGAAGCCTTAATGTATTTACAGTTACGTTTCCATAAAAAGGAAGGTGGCCAGGATCGCAGAGGAAGGCACATCAAGCAGCAGATAGGAATTTGATACATGTGATAATGTAACAGCTCGGGCAACCCAGTCACACAGCAAAGACAACTCCATAAGGATGAAAAAGTGAATGAGAAGGAAGCAAAGCTCATTACGGCAGGACCGATCCACTCCTGTGCTGTCCTTCAGGAATCCGGATTTTAGAGGTCTCCTGGAAAGTGTTTCAGCAGCCAGCCGTGAAGCTGACATGAAAATATTTTCTCGTTATAAAAGAGTTAAGCTGAGTTTTTGTGTGTTGTAAGCTTTTTACTTCTTTTGAGGACTCTTATCAAGTTGTTTTAAGAAATTCCACAAACTTTCATCTACCTTACTGGTGATGAAAACTGGCAGCAAACTCCTTGGATCCTGTGACTTGGAAAATGGACATCTCCTGTGCTTTATTTCCTGTGTAAACTCTTCTAAAAGCTGTAAAATGTTGGTTCTTGAAATTTAGACTATGCTTCTAGTCCTTACTAGATTATCACAGCAAAGTTTACTTTATGAAGTTGGATTTATTTATACCTGACATAAATAAAACACAAATCAAATTATTCAGTAACCATTGTCTCTCTTTTCCCTAAATATATCATGTATACAGAAAGAGGCACAAACAGAAAGTGTATCCCTCAAAATAATTTTGCAAGATAAATACATCCATGTAACCAACTGAATTTAAAAAGGGATGTTGCCAGAACTGCAGAATCCACTCTCCTACCCAAATATCCATTACTGTCATTAGTCTCCAAAGAGACTATTGCAACTAAAACACATAGATCATTTCTGCCTGTTTTTAAAAAAAGTTAATATAAGTGAAACTACACATTTTTGTGCATGTTCCTGTGTGTGGCTTATTTTACCTAACATTATTAATTCCAGCTACTCGGGAGGCTGAGGCAGGAAAATCGCTTGAACCTCGGAGGCAGAGGTTGCAGTGAGCTGAGATCGGGCCATGGCACTTCAGCCTGGGAAAGAAGAACAAAACTCCGTCTAAAAAAAAAGACCATGAAATGCATTATTATTCTTGTGTACAGTTGAAGTTCAATAATTATTCTCATTAGATTGTTTAAATATACCTTAATTGATTTATCTATCCTACTATTTATTTATTGCCAGTTTTGACCTTGCATGAATCTTGCTTATGTGTGCCTTTTTCTTATATACAAAATTTTTACATGTTTATTTTAGGGATTGTACATGTGCATTTTTGTTGGAAATACTGCTAGAAGTACACTTCTTTTTTTTAATTTTTTTTTAGAAGTACAATTCTTGCTTAGTTATGTGGATATACACTTATGTCCAACTTTATTACCAGTTGCCAGCTTTCTGATATCAATATCCCGATTTAAATTCTAACCACCATTTTATGGGTATTCCAGTTCTACACTTTCTTGTCAACACTTGGTATTGTCCTTTCGTTTTTGATTTGTATCTACTTAAATGTTGGTAAAATTAAAGAAATTTTAAAAATTGAATTAACATAATAAAACATTCTTTTTAGGTAAGAACGTGATTATGTACATAAAAACATTCAAAAAACAAATAGTTGAATGATTAGAAGTCAGTTCAACAAGGTTGATGGACACAAGGTCAATCAAAAACAGACAACTGGAAAATAAAATTAAAAAATAGAATTTACTATAGCATTTAAAATATTAACTACCTCAGAATATATCTTACAAAAGCAAGTAAGACCTCTAAGTAGCACCAACTAAACAGTATTGAGAAAAATATTTTTTAAAAACTAAATAAATGTGTGGATAGTGGTAATAGTTGCAAAATAATGTAAGAACACTTAATGCCACTAAACTGTACACTTAAAAATAAGGAAAATGATAAATTTTGTTACATATGTTTTTATCACAATAAAATAAACAATAATTTGAGACACGCAACATGTCTTTCCTAAAATCCAGTAGTCTCAAAATTGCAATGACCATCAATCTCAATCAAATCTAAATGGATTTTTTGGATCAGTGGTTCTACAATATACAAAGAAATGCAAAGGCCAAGAATAAAGCAAATTAGGAGAACTTAAACTACTGAATATTAAGACCTACTAAATAAAAAGGCATGATGGTGTTTAGAGTATTAATAATAATAGAATATTTGGGTCCCCATAATGTAGGTAAAAGATAGATAAGTAGGCTAGGTATGATTGCTCACGCCTGTAATCTCAGCATTTTGGAAGGCAGAGGTGGGCAGATCACTTGAGGCCAGGAGTTCAGGATTGGCCTGGCCAACATGATAAAACCCTGTCTCTACTACAAATACAAAATATTAGCTAGGCATGGTGCCACGCTCCTGTAATCCCAGCTACTCCGGAGGCTGAGACAGGAGAATTGCTTGAACCTGGGAGGCGGAGGTTGCAGTGAGCTTAGAGTACACCACTACACTCCTGCCTGGGTGACAGAGTGAGACTTTGTCTCAAAATAATAATACAAAAAATAGAGACGTAAATGCATAAAAATTTTAGAAAATACAAGCCCAGAGCCTCACATACATGGACATTTGATTCTTTTGATATATTTGAATTTAGTTGATATTGACATTATTTTTTGCAAACATAAATTGAATAGGTAACTAATAAAATATAAATTTAGTAAATACTTAGCAAATGAGAAATACATGGTTACTCATAGCAGTGTGATTTGAGAAAAGGCATCCATAAAGGTTTTGTTTAAAAAATGTTCTATAAAGTAGAAAATCTATTGAATTAGAAATAAATATACTTGATTTGTCCTATTTGGGAAAATGGACTGCTATGTGGGTGAATGAGAATTTCTCTGGAATTCTGTAAAATGATTACTTATGTGAAGTGGTGGATATTAAGTAGATCATTTCTACAGACTCCACCAGCTTCAAGGAGCTAATGACTAACGATTTTCTTGGAAAGTTAATTTAGATGCTGCCAAAAAATTTGGCCTCATAAAGATTGTATGGATATGCAAAATGTACACAAGTTACTGCCAGATAATTACATTGGATTGGAAAGTAAGGGAGTTAAAGATCTTAGAGTACAGTAGTCAAATCCAGCTATGAACTCATTGTGGACAGAAATCATGCAACGTTGCATTGCCATGAACAAGAAAGATACCAGTGACAAATAGGCACTCAATTACTATTTACAAATGAATTAATTTAACCCAGCCTAATCACTCAGCTTTAGCTTTTCTGGCCTGTTGTTTTCTTTCTCAATAACAATGATCAAAGAGAAGTTTGAGGGCCAATGCACAGAAATATGTCCATAAACTTAAAAATCATATAGTTAGTGAAAATGCAATTAATTCCTATCGTGTATATCAGCACTCAGATTTATTTTTCATGTTTGTATTTAAAAGCAAATCTTCTTCAAGAAAACTTAGTTTTGATATGGAATTGCTCCATCAAGAAAAGGAACACTATATTTGCATTGGAATCATATTTCCAACATGTATAAAAATCAACTTGTATCTATAGTTTTTATTTGATTTTTAGTGGCACAAAATTCTTTAATTATTGATGGGCGTTCCTGTTCTATCAGTATGACTAGAGCTCCTAAGGATGCTAATGAAGTTCTCTTGCAGGAACTGAATTTTAAAGCTTTTCCTGTATGGGCACCATGGGATAATACACTATCAGGTAGGGTATTTTTCCACAGTGGTAGAAGTCAGGTGGAAGTGACCTGACTTCTACCACTGTGGGAAAAGGTAAATGAATCTTCTTCAAGTAACTGTCGGAAAGAACCATGGAGTATTTTTTATTGTTGTTGTTATTTTCTATTTTTCCATCACATGCTGAAAATAAATTTTACAAATTCAATCTTTATTCATTTAAATGTATCTCAAGTGATTACTTATCCTATAAGAACACAAAGATTATGTTAAAAAAGTTGAAAAAGACAAAAAACAAATTTAGAAAGTCAAATGAATAATATAACTACATCTGTGTTTTATCAATAAAACTTGATGAGGTAGAAATTGTATTTTTTCCCAGAGGCACTGAAACTAGTATACTCATAATGCTATTATTGTATTCCTGGTGTCACGAATGAGGTTAAAAACTGTATCTATAGCATTATTCCCAGCATCCAGAATACTAATGCACCAGCAGGGGGTTATCTCTTCTGGGCTGCAAGTATTGAATCTGAGAAAATGAGAAGAATGTGAGATAATTAATCTAATTCAGACACCTGAAAACTTCTAGAAACTAAGCATTACCTAAGTAAGCAAACTTTTTCTCTTCCTAGAGAAGTGTAGTCTGTTCTTGAAGGTTGATAAAGCAGGCTACATCTATAGTGTATATCTGCATGTCTCAAGTTGGTTCAACAACCTATATCAGAATCACCTGAATGCTAATTAAAATGCAGATTCTCTGGCCATGGTCCTAAGAGTAATAACTCAGAATCTCTGGGAAAAAGACCCAGATATTTGCAATTTTAACTGGCTCCCATGGTGATTCTGCTATACGCTAAAGAAGGTAAGATATTTGTCTATACCAGTGGTTCTCAAACTTTACCTGAGTTACCTGGAGGGCTTATTAAAATACAGCTTGCTAGTCTTACCTCAGACTTTCTGATTTGTCCTGTCTTGGGAAGGGTTGGGAAATTGGCATTTCTAAAAAATTTAATTTTCAGCATTAGGTAAAGCTGATGCTACTAGCTAAAGAAAGAGTTCACCTGGAAATTTTGTTAAAACAAAGATTTCTGGGCCCTAACTCCAAATATTTTGATTCAGTAGGTTTGGAGTGGGGCTTTATGTTTTTCATTTCTGACAAGTTTCCAAATGATGACCTCCACTGCTGGTCTGAGGACCACATTTTGAGGAGTATCAGTTTAAACTATCTTGATTCCTATTAAGCATTTGAACTATAGGCTTGCATCAGTTACTTTTCCCCTGATTTGCCCAAAAGTTCCAGATCACCAAATAAGATACAAGATAAAAAGCTTTTTATACTTCAACAGATCAGTAATGAACAAATTGCACTCTGGAGGACAGCACTTACTACTTGTCATCCCAGGAGCCCCTTCATCATAGAATCAGAGAAACTTAATCTCTTTCAACTCCTTGCTGTTTAACTACCAACCCTAGAGTCTAATTCTGAGAGAAAGGCCACACACTTTTAAAAACAGATTTACAAGAAAAAAACAAACAAGTCCATTCAAAAGTGGGCGAAGGATATAAACAGACACTTTACAAAAGAAGACATACATGAAGCCAACAAACATGAAAAAATGCTCATCATCACTGGTCATTAGAGAAATGCAAATCAAAACTACATTGAGATACCATCTTACGCCAGTTAGAATGGCAATCATTAAAAAATCTGGAGACAACAGATGCTGGAGAGGATGTGGAGTAATAGGAACGCTTTTACACTGTTGGTGGAGTGTAAGTTTGTTCAACCATTGTGGAAGACAGTGTGGTGATTCCTCAAGGACCTAGAAATAGAAATTCCATTTGACCCAACAATCCCATTACTGGGTATATATCCAAAGGATTATAAATCATTCTACGATAAGGACACACCACACGAATGTTCATTGCAGCACAGTTTACAATAGCAAAGACCTGGAACCGACCCAAATGCCCATCGATGATAGACTGTACAGGGAAAATGTGGCACATATACACCATGGAATATTATGCAGCCATCAAAAACGATGAGTTCATGTCCTTTGTAGGGACATGGATGAACCTGGAAACCATCGTTCTCAGCAAACTGACACAAGAACAGAAAATCAAACACTGCATGTTCTCACTCATAGGCAGGTGTTGAACAATGAGAACACATGGACACAGGGAGGGAAGCATCACACACTGGGGTCAGTCGGGGGGAAATAGGGGAGGGGCAGTGGGGGGTGGGGAGTTGGGGAGAGAGAGCATGGGGAGAAATGCCAGATACAGGTGATGGGGAGGAAGGCAGCAAATCACACTGCCATGTGTGTACCTATGCAACAATCTTGCATGTTCTTCACGTGTATCCCAAAACCTAAAATGCAATAAAAAAAAATAACCAGATCTCAGGAGAACCCACCCACTATCATGAGAACAGCACCAAATGGATGGTGCTAAACCATCCATGAGAAATCTAACCCCATGATCCTGTCACCTCCCACCAGGCCCTGCTTCCAACCCCGGGGATTATAGTTCATCATGAGATTTGGGCAGGGACAAATATGCAAACCATATAAGTTATCAGAGATTAAGCTTTGGCTAGGTGTGATATGGGAAACTGATCAGTAGGATGCATGATAAAGGCTGGGAAATTTACAACAAAACAAATCAAAATAAAATATATCCAAATGATGACTGTTGCTAATAAGAGACAAATATCTCATTAAAAAATGTGTAATTCAAGATAAACAGACCAATATTTCATTTTGTTGAGGATCTTTTCTATTGCATTTTAAACAATGACAATCAATATCAAATCAAAAGCAAATAACATATAATTAAGAAGCATTTTGAGAGGAAGAATATTTCACAAATTAAGTAGTTTACAACATTAGTCACAGAAAGGGAATCTGAGATTTGCTCCCAAATGTTTCTTGCTCAAATGTAAAAGCTGGTCAATAATGCAAAATGAAAGTAAATAATATGTTATATAATGAATATATTATTTCTGCAATTTTAGCAAATAAAAGAAGCTATCAGGAATAATACAAGTTTAACTGTCATTGAAGATGACATGTCATCCATGTGGAAGTGCAGTGGGTGTATACATATGTATTATATGTATCATATACATATTGCATTATTAATATATTTTTTTAATAGACGGGGTCTCACTCTGTCACCCTGGCTACAGTACAATGGTGCCATCATGGCTCACTGCAGCCTCAAACTCCTGGATTCAGCTATCCTTCTGCCTCTTGAGTAGCTGGGACAACAGATGTTCACCACCAAGTCCAATCTATTTGTTTCACCCTCTTTGCAACTCTACAGCACATGAAACACACACTGTTAGAATCATCTAGTTGTCAATACTTTAAACACTGTTTTTATTTCTATGTTCAGTCATTGCATAAGGATTAAACCCGCCGTTGACTTGAGGATTTTTTTTTTTTTACATGGTTTAGGAAATTTGCCACAGACCAAAATAACTTTTGAAATTTTTGGTTATGCCACTTCTCAACACTGAACTAATATGATTCTGGTAACTAATAAATGATACTTTTGTATCTTTTTCTGGAGGCTTTCAACTCACGGAGAATGTCTTACCACCCTCCCTCCCCTCTAAACACCCATGACAGGCATAAAAATACAGCTCTGGTTTTATAATGGATGTCAATGAGAAAAATAAGTAGATACAAACACATTTACACAAACTAAAACATAATTAAACATATTTTGTTGTCGTAAAGAACAGGAAGAACATTTTTCCTATGCATTACAATTCAAAATTTCATTTAACTATCAGAACTACTTTCAAGAAATCCGTTTTATAAATGAAAATATTGTAGAAGAATGGCAGACTAATATTTGGATCATCTGGTAGCTTATAGGAATTATGACTGGTCTTTAATGCATGTCATCTAATTTCCTTTTCAGAATGAAAATGTACCTCTAAAAGGTTGAAGTAACTTAATTCTTAATTTAAAAAAGTATTCACTTCAAAGTTTCTGAAGAGTATTAAAGGAGCTACTTCCTTGAAAGTGATCGGCACTGTTACTGACATAAGAATTACTCAATACATGCTTGTTAATGGCACTATTTATGTTAATAAGAAGCTTCTGTTCTTTTTTCCTCTCTTTATCTCTCACATATATATGTATATATGGTGATTAAAGAACGTCTAATCCATGGTCTTTGGAAAGGGATTTGTGAAAAGATATAGGTATGGACATTTACATTCTTTGCATAAAATATGACATTGATATCAGTAATTATTGTATGTCCATCTCTAAATGGTTTTCAGATGATACTTACCTTGTCATAGTTGATATAAATGTACCTATAAGATGAATGGAGTAAGTTCAAAACTCTGCTCCACAAACTTCTAGATACATAGTGGTGTGCTGGCAAAATATATTTACAGGCCTGGAATACATATGTTAAAGCAAATATCACTAATGGCTTTGATTACCTGAGTTCAAGTAAACATTGAGATGTGTAAAATAGATACTAAGATGTTTCAATTTTATTGAAATTTTTTTATATTAATATGAAATATCAGGTAACTATTAAATTTCTAAAATCTTTTTCTGAAATGCGTCATAAATCTTCTAAGGATTGAATAAACTGAAAAAGAAAAAAAAAAGCAATTATGAAATCTGGTGACCAAAGATGTGTTTTCAAATGCCAATAGTCAGAGATAAAATTTTAGGAGATTATAATATTATTGATTAGTTGCTTTGAGATAATATTCTCTTACATCAATAGCAATAAAAGGTGGGTGAAGAATGATTAAATACTCCATGACAGGAGACTGTCTTGGGAAATATGTACACAGATCCATTTTTTAATTTTGGAGATTCTGTAATCCATTTCCATTTCAGCTCACAGTATGCTGATAGTGGGTTGCAGGAAAAATGCTATTAAGATTACTTGTTTATACAATTTTCTGCAGTAAATGAATTGATATTTCCACTTATTTGATTTGTGATGATGGCATTTGTCATGTTTCCTTAGGACCGTAATCTAAATTTTAAGAAACCTCTGGCATGAGGAGTGACAGGGAAAATAATGAAAACTTGTTTTCAGGGTATTTCTTGATGGATGCTATCATTATTTCACTTTTATTTGCTTAGAGGTTTTATTTAGGCATAGTTTTTAAAAATGCATTTCCGCCTAGGGGAAGAAATGTTTTTAAACAACAGAACTATTAAGAAGTCCTCATAGGTGTACATATCTACTAGTCTTCTTGCTTTATTTTTTTTTTCTGTACAAACTGTCGAGAAGATACAATGTGTCTTATTCACATCAAGAAGGAGATTACTTCTTTTGGGGGACCAGAAAAATCCAAATGGGCCAAAGTAAAACACAATGGAGTTCAGGCATGGATGGTCTGATGGAAAGAAATCCAGCCAAATCACTTTGAGAAATGTACAACACATATTAAGGAAAAAGAAATACTAAATACGAATTGGCTATTGAAGTGAAGCCTCAAAGTTAAGGGTGAGATAATCGGACCAGCAGAAGCCTATCTGCCATTACAGTGTGATTATATCTGAATGCACATCTCTTCGGTACAATTCCAACTGTGCTATCTCCTGGCTTCCTAACCTTGAATAAGTGATTTAACTTCACTGTTTCAGATAATGATTTCTAGAGTAAGGGTAGTAACTGTCCTGAAATATGTTTGTTATGATACTTAATGATGATGATGATGATGATGACAATGATAACCCCAGAGAATATTATGAATCTTTGTTTTGGAAAGCAGAATCTTTGTTTTGGAAAACATCACTAGTGAGAGAGAATAAATAAAAAATTAACAGCAATCTGCCATATCTGGTAGTATCTTATAGGAAAAATGTATATATATAAAATACATATTATATATTTTATATATTTGCTTACCTCCCATATCTCTCTGGATCTCTCTCAATCCCCTGACTCTCCATCCCATGAATCTCCAAACTTTGCCCAGGTGACTACATCCTATTTTGTGTGACAGGAAGTCACATGCTAGTGAATGTTAAACAACTGGTTCTTAGAGGAGAGAAAGGAGGAGAGCTTGTTTTATAGCATTTTACCAATGTCTGTGATGTAAGTACTTCTGAAATGATAAATTTTAAGCTACTATTAGTGAGTTCACAAATACTTGAAAATGTATCAATTGGCTTTTGGAGTCTGTATGAAATGGCTCTAAATACTACTCTCAAGTTGTTACATGTTTAATCCTTGCTGAGGTTTTAGACCACCATTCTAGTATCCACCTCCATGTCTACAGGAGTGTTTGGTGTGATGACTCTTTAAGGTGATTGGTCTTTGTTGTCTTAGTTGGCCCTGTTATCATCTTTTAAAATAATAACAAAAGTGTTTATTGAAATTACAGGTTTGTTTCTTTTGAAAATACCATGAAACAAAAAGATTCATGAAAGCACCTGTGTATTCAAATTTTATTTGTTGACCTGTACCTATGTATGACTCTGAAGATCCAATGGCAAGCATAACAGACAAAGTTCCTGACTGTATATGGCTCATAGTCTACTGGAGAAAAACACTAATAAAAACATACAAAGAAAATATAAAAAGCCAACTGGATATGCGCTTTAGAAGAGATTTACATGGTTAAGAAAGTCAGCAAAAGTAGAAAAGTCTGCCTAAAAAGTGTGGTTTGGACTAAAAATTTGAAGAAAGCATGGGAAGTAACCAGAAAAGAGGGAGAGGAAGGAGAATTTCAGGCACAGAAGATAATGTAGGCAAATAACAGAGGTATATAAGCATCACCCTGAGATGGCAAGGGCCATAGAATTTCGGAGAGTGACAAAATATCATTGAGTATGATTTTTAAAAATCTGGTATCCCAAGCCTTTTGAATTGCCACACTGTAGAGCCTGATGCAATTTGACCATACAAGTCTTTGCCAGATATACAGAGCCAGTTAGTAACTTAACTATAATTATAATTTATTGTTTTTATAATCATTTAGTATATTTTTAGCACTAAAATTCAAAGAAAATACCCTTACAAACAACCATCATATATAAATCAACAGTCACAGAGTGATTTTTTTGATTAGAATAAACGGTAAGAAAAAAAATTTTCATTAAAAATTTAAATAAGTAGTATTTGATAAGAATAAATTGGATGAAAGATCTAAAGAATTTTGAAACATATGTTTGATCCTATACGACTAAGCCTACTTCTACCTCACTGCCTACTTCAGCCTTTCCCAAGAAATTAATGGCCAAAGAAGGCAACTTTTCCATCCCCTCCTGATTACAAATAATTTATTTTGCACAGTATTATTTATCAGCTTATGTTAAAAATATAGTAAGATCTTTTTCACTCTCTTATAGATAATGTGATTAATTATTAAAAGGGGAGTGCAGGCCAGGCTTAGTGGCTCACACCTGTAATCCCAGCACTTTGGGAGGCCGTAGTGGGCTGATCATGAGGTAAGGAGATCGAGAGCTTCCTGGCCATGGTGAAGCCCCGTCTCTACTAAAATACAAAAATTTAGCCGGGCATGGTGGCATGTGCCTGTAGTCCCAGCTACTCAGTAGGCTGAGGCAGAGCAATTGCTTCAACCTGGGAGAGAGAGGTTGCAGTGAGCCAAGATAGTGCCACTGTACTCCAGCCTGACAACAGAGCAAGACTGTGGCTATATAAATGAATGAATGAATGAATGAATGAATGAATGAATGGAATGCAATCAAGTACTATCCAAGAGAAACTGGGTTTTCTACAAATGTGTATGGCTATTTAACTTTTCTTTATAAATTCCTACTTGCACACCCACAGATGCATTTGCACACACATATCCAGAGGCACATAGATACTTATGCACACAATGATAAAAGCTAATATTAGTAGAGAGTTGATCATGTGACCAACATGTCTCCAAAGCACTTGACAGAAATTACTGTGTTATATACTTCACAATATCTTATAAAAAAAAATACAGCATCTTTAATCGTATTCTGCAGATGAATAAAATCTACAGACAAAAAGAGAAGCATTTGAGAAATTAGAAATATAGGAAAGAATTTTAATTGGAAGTGCTCAGGAATTGTGATATTGTGATATAGTAAGAAGTAAACATTTGGTCTCTGTCCCAGTTCTTAAAACCCTGGGAATTTTTGAAGTGGTAAGTGTCTTACTGTATACTAAGATGAAGTAGAGGTTGGGTTCTCCTGGATATCTTTAGAATGAGGGCTAGCTCTAGTTACCTGACTTTCAGGAAGGGAAAAATATTGGAAGCCACATTGATCACCATGGCCAATGACTGAATCACTCAGGACTCCATAATGAAGCCCCCATAAAAAAACCAAGACAATAGCTTTTGGAGCACTTCCAGGTTGCTGAACACTGGGAGGTTCCTGGACGGTTGTGCTCCCGGAGGGAGTGAGGAAGCTCTGCCTCACTTTTCCAAGACCTTGCCCTGTGCCTCTCTTCCCTGTGGCTGTTCCTGACTTATATCCTTTGTAATACACTGGTAATCTAGTAAGCAAATTGGTTTCCTGAGTTCTGTGAGCTGCTCTAACAAATGATCCTTCTCTTTGAAACCAAGTTGGATGAAAGTTGTGGGTAATCTGGGGACTTTCAGTTGGCATTTCAAGTTAGGGTCAGTCTTGAGGTACTGAGTCCTTAACCTGTAAGATCTGATACTATCTTCAGATACCTCATGTCTACATTAAATTTAGTTTTATCATATTCAACTGATGTCGGAGAATTGCTTGGGATGGGAAAAATGTAAACATCTGGTCACAGAGGTGTTCTGAGTTGTTGAGAGTATAGTAGAAGAAAACATTTGTTTTTTACTATACAGGAACAAATCCCAAAATTTTATGACTGTAACAAGGCACAGGGAATCAATTGCAGGCTATTTAGACAATGAAAAAGCAACTTTTGAGTGAGAAAACAAAAGACAAAACAGGTAACAATACTCATAGACTAGTTTGAAAATAGAATTGACATTAAAGAGGGATATTGTGGGATTTTTAAGAATTTAATTTTTTCGTAGTTGAACAAGATAATGAAGTAGTCTGGCTGAGGATAATTAGTTATTCAAATATTCAAAAGGAGACAAAGTTTTAAAATCAAGTTGCTAAAATGAAGATCAAGCAGAACATTGCATATAGCTCTGGTGGTAAATAGACCCTAGTCTGACAGGTCTCAGTAGATATCTTCTCCTAGGACATATTACAATCAAAAATTACATGCAATTTCCCTTGCTTGGGTTTTCTTGTTTACATTAACTACTGGGACTCTTTAGTGCTTAAATACTACAAGGAGACCAGAGTCTTGCTGACTATCCTAACAAAACGTAAACACAGCAACTTTTTAAGAAGTGTAATAGTTTTAGCAAAGGTGTCTGGGGCATATTATCAAGATGCTATTAGAAACCATGCTGTTTTCATGGTTACTGATTCTCATATGTATCTAGCAAGGGATGAATATTCATACATATTTGTTTATTGGCGTTAAGTCATAAATATCTTTGAATTGTACACGTAGCCAAACCTAGCCATGAAAAAGTAAGGGCTAATTTTTCTAAAATGTCACTCTCGCTGTGTCTATGGGGAATGACTTCAAGATAATGAAAGTAAATACTTGACAGATATTTGACAATGTGCAATTATCTTCAGAGCTGTCTCTTTGAAAACATCCTACACTTTCATCAATAGATGGTTGTACAAAGTAATTTTTGAAAACAATATTAAAAACTCTCTTCATACTATTATTAATACATAATGCACAAATTAAGTCACTCAAAATCATGTATTTATCTTTCTTTGTGCTATCCTTGGAGTTGGTGGCAATGTCTTCCCTGAAAACATGGCTGGATTTAAGTCTCTTTTAAAATCTAATATCACATAAAGGACAGAAGGTACATCTGACATCAGTCAAATCAATATGTCAAAATTAGGCTTGCAGAGGAAAAAAAATCAAGCACCAGATTTTAAAGTCCAGTGTTGATTAGAAAAGCAACAAAAAACAGGGAAGAAAATGTGTCCAGCAGCTTCTAGCAGTCACTGGTACCAACAATAAATAACAGAAAATGTGGTTGATATGAAACATATTTTACTAGGCAAAATTTCATACACCATTTCCTCCAAGATCAATAAAATCATTTTGGAAAAAAGTAACTAAGCTGGTCTTCAAGATTGTCAATCCTGATGCTGGAGAGCTAAGCAAAGAAAATAAAATTATAAACTCTGTTTTCTTAGAATCAAGCAGAACTCTTAGGTAAAAGAGATGTGCAATACATAATGTTTTAAAGCAAAGTAAGGCATAACTCCTGTGCATACTGCCTAGGAATTATACTGAGTGTAGTCAAATATTTATCCCTAGAAGTAAATTAGATGTTGGAAACCACTAAAAAATTTTATTATGATGATTATGACAATCAGTCAAATCATTGGGAATATTCTTTTACTTTCTTGGCCTCATACATTACTTTTTGGTAAACTAGATTTGCTTACATGTCCTATAATTCTGTTTGATATTCAGTGATGACATAAAAATAAATATTTAACAGTCAGTGAAGGGTACTAGGCTCAGGCAGAGATATAATAATAAAATAATAATAATAATGAATAAGACCTAACTTGGACTTTAAGGATCTTCATCATAGTAAAAAGGAAAAAGTGTCTTCCTAGTAATTATAAAACATAGAATAAGCACTAGTGTAGTTTCAAATGATTATATAATAACTGAAAATGTGATTAACTCATTGAGCACATCAGAATTTGTATATAAGAAATGAAATGAATATTTGAGAACATCTAAAGGATAATTAGGACATCAATAGAGAGCATTAAGATATATATATATACACACACACACACACACACACACACACTCTAGGAATATATAAAGAAATGGCATGATCAAATTTTAAGACATACAAAAACACATGCTCTGTTCGTAATGAGCAAAATAATTAAATTAACACAGGATATATACATTTCTTTATGGGAGAAATGGGGATAATATGTCATAGTAGATATTGTTAATATCCTTTCTTTTTTGAATAATAATATAAAAAACATCTGTATTGCTATGGGTGGTAATGTGCCCAGATAAAACAATCTCAATATCAAGTCTTGCTAGCTAATTGGTACGGCCAATGAGATGTGAGCCGTTAAGTACAAAAGTTCTACAAAATCTCTTTAAGGGAAACTCAACTAGAAGACCTCTCTTGCTCGACAGGTGTTTTAGTAACCACATTTCAGCATAAGGAAAGGAATCACACCTTAAGAATAGTAAAGACTCGGTCTCAGTGACATTAAGGACCTACCACATGAGGTCTGAACAACTTACCTCTTTTTCAGTTACATGAAAGAAAAATAAATTCATGTCTTGTTTAACTCTACATTTCTTAAATTGTACTAACAAAAGTTACTCTAAAGATATAGCTTAGGGATCACAAATTTTATGCACACAGTGATACATTTTATTGCCGATACATGGAAAGGTTTTAATATTTGTGGCTGTTATTTAATAACAATAAAGACCAGATGACATTTTGTGGATTTGCACGTCCTGAGAAAGAAATTTCTCAAAAGGTGTTTCCAAGTACACAGTGCAGTATTATTGCCAGAACACTTGTGGAGTCTCATTTTAATGCCGAAGACAAAGTGTTCTCTTAAAAACCCAAGACGAGTTATTTTTGTAGCCATGTTTGTAGAAACCTATGAGACAATTAGTTTTAGAATAATTCCAGATTTTTGAAAGGCAAGAGCTTTTAAAAGAATTTTACATTTAAGAAATGCAAGAACTGCTTAAGTTATCATGAACTTTGAAATTTCCAAACATCTTTCTTGATAGAGGATCAAAAAGCACAAAGCCTGTTGAATAGTAAAGTCCTAAAGTATCTGTCAGAAATTTCCACTTGTTTAAATATGGTCCAATGGCCAAGGCTAGGGGCATCATTCTGACCAATATGCCCATCCTGTGCCTACTTTCAGCTCTTCTTTCATGTTGCTTCAGACTTGCCAAGGTTTGGACTTCCAACACAAAGGTTTTCCAAATGAATTGTGAAAATTATTAAAAACCTGTGTGAACATTTGTTGGGATTGTTGACAAGCTACCTATTCAAAAAGAGAAAAAAGGGACCCCATATTGAGGGAAATTGAACAGATGGTTAAAAACAAGCAATATGACATTTCTGGACCATTTCAATGTTTATGTGGGTGAAAGAGAGAATAAGGTACATTTTTCTTGCCCAACAGAACATTATGTTATATTTACCAAATAACTTTTTATGTTTATGGACCAGTTTATCCCAACATTGTCTTATAAAAAGGTAACCTAAATGTCATTCTCAATTGTTATTTATTTTAGCAAATGAGAAAAGTGAGGCTCAAAGAGGTTAAATAACTTGTTTAAATTAATGAAGGTAGTAAGTGCTTTATTTTCTTCATATAATTTATTGCTACCAAAACAATTAACTTTCAAATAGATATTTATCTCCCAGTAAAATGTAAGCTCAATAAAGTCAGGTTTTTTTGCTGCTTACTCTACCTCTGTACCACTTGTGACCAGAATAGGGATGATCTCTTAGGGGATCATAAAAATATAACATATGTGTATTTGTGTATGTGTGTATGCCTATACACAATGTCATGAGAAAGAACAGAAACCTAATCTGCGTTACTTTAAAACTACTTTATCTGTTTCACAGTGTCATGGCTTATGAATTGTTCTGTTACCATGATGTTATCCCTGCAAGAATTAGAACACTGGAATCCTGTTGTGAAATTTAGTTCTTTTGCGTAAAAAGAAAGACATGAAACAAGTCAGAGCAAAATGAAAATAAGAGTTCCACTTTATTCCTAGATGTTTAAGTCTAATATTCCAATTCAGATCCCAATTAAAAAGGCTGCATAGAAAAACCGATTAGAAATACAACCTAATTAGAACCTTTTCTTTTCTTCTCTCTTTCTAAATAATTGAGAGAAACATGCATGGGTATAGATGGAGGAGAATAAGAAACAAGAGGAGCAGGCAGAAGAGGCAGAAATAGACTTGGTCTAGAAAAAGCCTGAGATCAAATATGTAAGTCATTTAGACTCCAGAAAAGAAAATTGCCTGATGTTCTCTGTGGCCCAAGACCTAAGATAATTGCTTACCAAATAGTTAAAAAAGGAAGTGATTTAAGGGATGAGAGAGGAATCTGGGGATTTTCCCTTTTGGGAAACAATAATTCCACTTATTAATAATTGTGGCCAAATCTCTCACTAATCTCACATCAATATCTTCCTTAAAGAACATGAATAGAATAGGAGGTTCATGAAGTACCTGAAGAAGTGGCAAAGGTAAGTCTGTCTTGTGCAAAGGAAGGAATATTTCCGTCACCTCTGTCTATCATTTTTTCCTATTAATTTGGTAGAACCTGTAAGTCAGGGATTTCCTCTTGTTTACTGTTCTTAAGTGCTGGAAAGATAAAAGGAGGAATTGACAGTGGAGATTGAAATAAAAAAAAAATCAGTATCCAAAATTTGCGTCAAACAATATTTTTCCGGTGCTCTCATATGCAACATTGTGTTTTAATGTGCTATGTACATGCTAACTTGATGAAGTTTCTCCCTTCCGTAAACTCAAAATCAAACAGTAGTATTAAGAAAATAGCAATGGCAGTTGGGCGCGGTGGCTCACACCTATAATCCCAGCACTTTGGGAGGCTGAGGCGGGCAGATCATGAGATCAGGAGTTAAAGACCAGCTGGCCAATATGGCTGAAACCCCATCTCTACTGAAAATACAAAAATTAGCCAGGCATGGTGGTGGGCACCTGTAATCCCTGCTACTTGGGAAATCTAGGCAGGAGAATTGCTTGAACCTGGGAGGTGGAGGTTGCAGTAAGCTGAGATTGTGCCATTGCACTCCAGCCTGGGCAACAACAACAACAACAACAACAAAAAAAAAAAAAAAAAAAAAAAAAAAAAAAAAAAAAAAAAAAAAAAAAAAAAAAGAGAGAGAGAGAAAGAAAAAGAAAATATTCATGTCAATATGGCATAAAATTGTAGAACTGAGCAAACTGGCAAGTAAACCTTGGCGGTTTTCGCAAGCTGTAGACTTGGTAAACTTTCACAAAACCCCATTTTACTGAGCTATTATTTTATGTGTATAAAACATGAGCAAAGGAAAGATGAAATGAGTTATCCACAGTCATACACCTTAGTTAAGGGCATGAATGGTCCAAAACATGGATGAACTAAATCCAAGAATAGCATCTCACATGTTCACACACTTTGTCACAACCTGCTGAATGTTTTTGATGTATCGTGTTTCATTCATGTGTTAGCACCTACATACTGGTTTACCTCCATGGCTTTCTCTCAGTGGCTGTAACCAAGATGAATGCACTTAAAATCTGATGGAAAAGACTAATTGCTATAATATGCTCTTTTAAGAACTGTAGCTGAATGTCTCCTGTGCCTGGTCCAATATAGGATGCAAAGATTTCTCAAATATGGTAAGGCAGTTAAAACTGAAAATTAACCTGTGTGCTTTTTCTTTGCTGCTGGTATTAGAATTTGCCTTTTCTCTTTGTGTCCTCCTTCAAGCACTTTATTGTGTTTACTCCCGGTCTTGAGTTAAAATATTGTTAGCAGAAGAATGTATCAGAGTCACATGGCAGCAAAATATGTTAACAGTGGTGTATCTGTAAGTGTCTGCAGCAACCTCAGTTCTTGCCTCCTCAGAAGAAAGAATTCGCCCGAGGGGCATAAGGTTGAATGAGAGACTGAGGCAAGTTTTAGGGCAGGAGTGAAAGTATATTAAAAAGCCTTACAGCAGGAATGAAAGGAATTAATATACACTTGGAAGAGAGCCAAGAAGGTGACTTGAGAGACCAAGTGTGCTGTCTGGCCTTTGACTTGGGGTTTTATACACTGGCATACTTCTGGGGTCTTGCTTCCCTTCTCCCCTGATTCTGCCATTGGGGTGGGCTGTCCACATGCTCAGTGGCCTGTGAGCACTTGGGAGGGGCTGCATGTGCAGTGTGTTTACTGGAGTTGTGCCCATGCTTACTTCAGGTGTTCTTCTCTTACCAATCTTGCTTTCCTAGAAAAATGTCATACACTAGTTAGACTCTGCCATTTTGCCTCTTAGTATGTACACATGCTTGAGCCCATTCGCCGAACTCCTGAGATCTTACTGGGAAGCCACTGATCACCAGTTTCAGGTTTTTTATATCTTTTGGGAGACTGCCTTTCCCTGATGCCAGCTGAGACCAATTATTTTAGCGAGGCAGTTTAACAACCATCAGCAGATGGTAGTCTGACATTCCTGGTGGGAGGTTGGGGGACCCCTCTCCTGCCCTGTTCATGTCTGAATACCTACTATAACAATATGAAAAGGGCATAAAGCAGGAAAAATATATAATAACCACTGATTAGCTGTATGAAAGTAGCAAATCTTAGAAGATACCTGTGCTTTCCTCCTTCTCACTCTTTGGAGAAGATACATATGTAATTAATCCTACTCGCTTTTCATAATTAGAGAGCATAGATTTAAAAAGAAAACAAAGGGAATGAAGTAGAAAAGACAGAAAAAGTAATTTCTTAGATTTTGAATTCTGAAATCTACAACTCTCAGGAAAACTAGAAACACTGGAACCTAGACAACATGGTTGAAAGAAAATAAAGACACAAATAAACAATGAAATAATAAGTAGATCTCTCTCACCTTCTTAACCCTTGCCTGGATGGTGATAAACAACATTTTTTTTTCTGTTAAGGTAGTGTGGAGAAACAGATTAGAACACAATCATCAATAAGTCCTGCATGGGGATGCAAAAAAGGCCTTTTTCCTGCTTCCAGGACATTCTTGACGTGAAAGTAAGACATCAGAAAGGGAAAGCTTGCTGGACTAGGCAAATTGGAGCAAAGTTACTCTGATGGAAGTACCCAGCAGGACACAGAAGCAACACAGTAATCTAGTGCCTCCAAGTGGGAGACTCATGTACTGAAGAAAGCCTTCAGAACTGAATGGGGAGGAATATTCTGACATATGTGAATGAGGATCTATGTGCACAAACTGGAGAATAAGAACCATCTGTCTTCCCAGCCCTAAACTAAGCTATGCACAGCTCTCCTGAGTTAAGACTCAGACATCCAGAATTCTTTCCAAAAATTAAAAAGACAAGCCCTGAAAAGACTGAGATTAAGTTTCTTCTACAATGGTGGAATAATGAAGGTTTACAATGGAAATAAATTTGTTTTAATTCTTAGGAAAAAATGTACATGTGTGTATGTGTACTACTTACACACTTAATGCAAGAGCAACAATCTTCTCTTAAGATCCACAACACTGACAGTTTGTCTTTTCTCTCGATGAATTCTGCAACACAAAGTTATCAATCAATCTCATACTTCTAAACATTTGTTGTATGATGGAGAAGAAAATCGTTTTACTATCAGGCAGATTTACATTAATGATGGTAATGATGATGATGACAAGGATGTTCTCTGAATATACACATGCATATTATGGCCTGTTAAAAAAGAAGGAAGAAAAGATTATAGATACCAATATATTATATGGTTTCCATGATGCTTTTATTTTAAATGCTCACATCATTTCTATTCTAACTTTTGTTGAACTGAGGGGACCTGCTTTTATTTAGCACATAAAGTTTTCTGTCTCTCAAGTTCCCACCTGACCCTAGATGCCCTGTGTCTGTCAACATTGCTTCTTCTTGAAGAGAATGACAGAAAAGGAGAATTCTATGAATCTGAACATTCTCTGTAACAGTAAACAGTAGAAGTTCAGTCATGCGTTTATCATATAGGTTGACAGATATGAACCCCAAATAGGAAACACAGAGAAAGAAAGAGATTGAAAAGGCGTTATTCAAGTTTTTGGTGGAGTCTACCTGTTGGAGATGCAAAATGTTTTGATTCCCCCTTTCTAAACCAGATTACTCACCTTTAACTAATCTCAGGATACGTTTTAGAATTTCTTTCAGGAATGCATTATATTTCAAAGTTCCATTTGTATTTTCATAGTTTACTTCATAGCTAGTTTTCCTGTTTTTTTAAAAGTCTGACCTATTAATTGAACAGTTTACTGTTTTTTGCATAATAGATAATAGCTTAAGGTGCCTGTTCTCTCTGCTTTGTGATCACAGAAATTATGGTAGTACACAACACATAATCAATGCTAAATAAGTTATTTTGGAATGGATTTCTTTTTAATTGACATAAACACTGCATGTGTTTGTTTTATATAACATGATGTTTCATGGTATGTACGCGTTGTGAAAAAGTTAAATTTAGCTAATTAACAAATGCATTGCCTCGTGTAGTTATTATTCTGAAAAGAGCACATAGCATCCACTTTCTATTTATCAACATTACAATACATTATCATTAATTGTAGTACTCTTGCTCTATGCTAAATCTCTTAAGATTTATTCTTTCTGTCTAACTATAATTATGTAGCTTTGAACAGCATTGTCCTGATCCCTCCTCACCACTACTCACCCCAGCCTCTGGTAGCCACCATTCTACTTTCTATTATGGGATCAGCTTACATTCCACATGTGAGATAATGCATTATTTGTCTTTCTATGTTGCCTGACCTATTTCACTTACCATAATGTCCTCTATGTTCATCAATGTTGTGGCAAATGGCAGGGTTTTATTAATTCTTATGGCTGAATAGTATTCCATTGTGTATATGTACTATATTTTCTTTATCCATTCATTGATTGATGGGCACTTAAGTTAATTCCTTATCTTGGCTATTGCAAATAGTACTGCGATAAGCATGGGAGTACAGACATCTCTTCTATATACTGATTTCAATTCCTTTGAATATATACCCAGTAGTGAAATTACTGGATCATATGTTAGTTCTATTTTAAGATTCTTGAGGGATCTCCACACTGTTTTCCACAATGGCTGTGCTAATTTACATTATCAGTAGAAGCTGTCTGGTTATCTTTTGTCTTTCAGATCATGGCCATTCTAACAGGAATAAGATGATACTTCGTTGTGGCTTTGATTTACATTTCCCTAATTATTAGTAATGTTGATAATTTTTTTATATACCTCTTGGCCAATTGTGTGTATTCTTTTGGGAAATGTCTATTCAGGTCTTTTGTTCATTTTTAAATTGAAGTATTTGTTTTTTAAAACTGTTGAGTTCTTTGAGTTCCTTTTATATTTTGGTTATTAACCTCTTATTAGATGTATGGTTTACAAATATGTTCTTCCATTCTGTAGGCTGTCTTTTTCTCTTGGCTGACTGTTTCCTTTGCTGTTTTGAACAGTTTACTGTTTTTTGCTTTTTTAGCTGGATGTAATCCCTTTTGTCTATTTTTCCTTCCGTTATCTGTGCTTTTGAGTTCTTACCCAAAAAATCCTTGCCCAGAGGAATGTTATGAAGCATTTCCCCTACATTTTCAAGTGATTTCCTAGATTGGCATATTACATTTAAGTCTTTAATTTATTTTTAATTAATTTTTGCATTTGGTAAGAGATAAATGTCTAATTTTATTCTTTCGCATGTATATATCCAGTTTTCCAACACCATTTATCGAAGATACTGGCCTTTCCCCACTGTGTATTCTCGATGTCTCTATTGAAAATCAGTTGGCTGTAGATCCATAGATTTATTTCTGGGCTTTCTATACTGTCTCTACATTTCTTTTTTTTTTTTTAATTTAATTTAATTTTTTTTTTTTTTTTTTTTTTTTTTTTTTGCGATGGAATCTCGCTCTGTCGCCAGGCTGGAGTGCCGTGGCACAATCTCAGCTCACTGTAACCTTCGCCTCTCAGGCTCAAGTGATTCTCCTGCCTCAGTCTCTGAAGTAGCTGGGACTACAGGCACGTGCCACGATGCCTAGCTAATTTTTGTATTTTTAGTAGAGACGGGGTTTCACCATGTTTGCCAGGATGATCTCGATCTCTTCACCTCATGATCCACCCGCCTCTCCCTCCCAAAGTGCTGGAATTACAGGCGTGAGCTGTTGCGCCCGGCCGTCTCTACATTTCTATACATTGTTCTGTCTGTCTGTTTTTATGACATTTGTAACAGTATCATCCTATTTTTTTTTACTATAGCTTTGTAGTATACTACAAAGCTAAACAAAAGTATACTTTGAGGTCAGGTGGTGTGATGCCACTAGCTTTTTAATTTTTTTAATATTTAGAGATGGGGTTGCCCCCCTGTTGCCCAGGCCATTCTCAAACTCCAGGACTCAAGCAATCCTTCTGCCTCATCCTCCCAAAGTGCTGGGACTGTGACCACAGGCATGAGCCACAATGCCTGGCCATCAGCATTGTTTTTGTATTTGCATTTTTTCCCTCAAGATTGCTTCGGATAATTAGGGGTCTTCTGTGGTTCAAAACAAATTTTGTGATATTATTTTTATTCCTGTGAAGAATCTCATTAATATTTTGATAGGGATTCTATTGAATCTATGTAGATCATGATGGAAAATATAAATATTTTAAACAATATTAATTCTTCAAGTCCATGAATGAATGTAGGATATCTTTCCATTGAGTGGATTTTAGCTTTTCTTCTAAATCACAATTTTTCATTGAATCAATCAGTCTTGGCAAAACATCAATTACAGATGATAATATGCAATGGATAGCAATGTATTGTATCAAATATTCTTTGTATGAGGGGAAAGCCCGAAAGGTATCTGCAGTAATTTTATGGAGTTTATAAATGTCAACTTAAATTACTTCTAGTTACATGTGGTAACTACTAGGAAACTTCATTCTTATTATTACAAACTAAAAAAAGTCACATGGTTCATTGAACGGTATACGGAATTCATAGTCTGACAATCTCTGTCTGATTTCATGTAATTGCAACTTTGGGATACTATTCTACAGCCCTGATCTTAATTTTCTTAACAATATAAGAATACTGAAAGAACCAACATTGTACTGACTACACAGAATAATTTGTAAAAATACTAGGTGAATGTAAATTAGGTGCTTACTAAATCCTAGCTACAGTCCTCTCTTGCCTACAGTTTTCAAAATACTCCTTTGAGAATTATACTTTTTATATGGCAGAATTAGTTCCCAGAAGACCAAACTCTCTGCAGATAGCAATTATAACTCTGGACAAAATATACAAAAAATAACTGCCTTGAAGCTCTACAGAGCAAGTAAAGATGTGCAGATTTTGGAGCAAACGAAGACATGAAAGAAGAATCCAACACAAGGAGGGTACCTTATCATTGCAGGTTTGGGTTAAGGGTAGCTCACAGTCCTACTCTGGTGCAGAGCAGCCGGATCTCTGTTTCATGTATTATCTTTCTGACTGAGAAGAGAATACCATGTCAGAGAGGAATAAAGAGGTAGGGCTCCAGGTTCTCTGTGTAAACTACCCAAGCTGAGTTCCACTGACTCCTGAACCATATGCTGATACTCTGAAAAGATCAATCAAAATGATTTAAATAGATACATCACAAGTGAAGATAAATGATGGCCAGAAAGGACATAAAAATATGTTCAGCCTCATTAGACATCAAGAAAATATGAATTAAAACCACAGAGATAAGCCACTACCTGCCTTTTAGAAGGGCTAGAATAAAAAGAGCTAATGGTATTGAGTGTTAGCAAGAATATGGGTTTGGTAGTTGAGATTATTGTGCCTTCCAAATCTCATGCTGAAATTTGATCCCCAAGGTTGGTGTTGGGGCCTAACAGAAGGTGGTTGGGTCATGGTGGTAGATACTTCATGAATAGATTAATGCCTTGGGGTGAGGATAAGGGCTGAGTATTAGTTCCTAGAAGAGCTGGTTGTTTGAAAGAGTCTAGCACCTCCTCTATCCGTCTTGCTTCCTCTCTTGTTTGATCTCTGCAGGCTCTTGCTGGGCCCTCCTTCACCTTCAGCAATGAGTGGAAAACAGCTTGGGGCCTTCACCTTTGTCAGCTTGCAGAACCATGAGGCAACTAAGCCTTCTTTCTTGATAAATTATTCAGCTTCAGGTATTCCTTTATAGCAACACAAATGGACTAAGACAATTGGCAAGAGTTGTCATGTACGCTAGCAGAAATATAAAGTGGTGCAATAGTTTTTAAAAACTGTTTGGCAGTTTCTTAAAAACGTCAAGCACATGCTCATGATATAATCTAAATTTACTGATGAGAAATAAAAATGTATGTCCGTACAATGTCTTGTACATTATGATCACAGCAGCTCTATTCTCAATAACAAAATCTCTGGATAACACAAATGTCATTCAAGTTTAATGGAAAAACAACCAGCATTATTCTCTCTCAGGGAAAAAAGGAAGGAATGGTGGGAGGAAGGGAGGTGGGGAGGAAAGAAGGAAGAAATGATAGATGGAAGGAAAGATGGAAGGAAAGATGGATGGAAGGATGGATGGGAGGGTAGATGGAAGGAAGGAACTACTAATGCATGCAAAAACAGACACACCTCAGAAACGTGGAGTGAGAGAAGTGATATGAAAAAGAACATGTCATTTAAAATTTTTAAATTGTAAAATTTGTGAAGAAATCCTGATAAATAAATTGTGCTGGATTAATTAGATATCTGAATAAGAAAAAATAATGCTCTTGCCTCTTGTTATACCCAAAAATCAATGTCGGATGAGTTGCATATCTAAATATGAAATATAAATCAGTAAAGTTTTTGTGGGAAAATATAAGAGAGCTTTATTATGAATTGACATAGATATATAAAACCTGTATTCACCACAAAACATAAACTAAAATATTCATAGTTACACTATTCATATTAGCCAAGAATGAGAAACTTGCAAGTTGTGGTAATGAGCTGGTTCTTGGTCTGTATGCTGGTAATAAGATACAACCAATGCATACAACTTTGTTAAGCTGAATATTTAAGAATTATGCACGTTTCCCTGTATATAACATAGTTCAATAAAAAGATAAAGTATTTATTACAAAGATAAAATACTTACACATTATCTACCACATATTAATTAGTCAATAAATGCTATTTATTGTTATTGACATTATAAGTATCTGTCTCCATGACAAATAATGGGCCAAAAAAATTTTAGTAGTTCCTATTTGCACTACTTTAAAATTAGTTTTCATAAGGCCATATCTTAAAAATTGACATTTGTTTAGTGTTTTTTTCTTCTTTACTGTGAGTTCCTTAAGGTACAAAGTATGACTTATTTTTTAATTTTTTAAAATTTAGTCACTGCTTCTAAAAATCAATATTATTGAAAGAATATGTGTGCTTATATTCACACACATGCACTACCACACACAAACAAACACTCATATAAAGAGTTCCTTCCATCCCTCCTTAATTCGGAATGCAGGTAAGGAATTTTAAAAAGGCATATGGTAAGAATGATCATCACTCTCTTCTACCGTGCTTTGACATTTATGTGGTACTAATACAAACGTAAAAATAACACAGCCATTACTGAATCATTATCAGCTTATTTGTTTTATGTTCATTGGTTGAAATTTGCACCATGTGCATATTGAATGTTCAGTTACAGACTTACATGCACTATGTTTTATTCCCAGAAGTAAAACTGAAGCATCCAGTGAAGCTAGAGTAATTACTGAATATTTTAAAAGTGCATGTGTGCAAGCACTTATGTTCCCCTGATTCTCTTATTACATGATTTAGCCTTCTTTCTTCTACCTTTTTTTTTTTTGTTTTTTTGATTTCCACATGAGCTAATCAGTATTTTGGTGCTGAAAGATAGAGCATAATCTACAAACAGAATTCCAGGCAGTGCAAAAGGTATTTCTACCTTTATTTATTATTAATAGTAATGGTAAAAATAACTGTAATTTATTGATCACCAAAGCTATGACCAGCATTAGGGTAAGAGGTTTATATTAAACCACATTCTTATTCTAGTATTTTTTTTTTCCTTGATGTAGAAACTGATGTCCAGGGTAATACAAATTTACTCAAGGTCACATATTAAGTAAGTGGCAGAACTGAGATTTAAAAGCTGACTCTATTGACTTGTCTTGCATTTCAAAGCAAAGATTCTAATCCTTGCATATTTTACAAATAATTTCTTTATTCCTTTGCTTTTTAATCTCTCTCTCTCTCTCTCTCTCTTTCTTTATTCTCTGCCTCTCTGCCTTTCTCACCTAATACATTGTTCCATATTGGTAGGATCAAAAGAAGGGTTTATACTGTGGATTTAATAAAGGCTCTGTCTGTAATCTGGGCTTTCTATGGGCTGTCAAGAGGGAATAGTCTAAGCTGAGGGAAAATGAAGAGCAGAGCACAGAAATGAATGTGCATGGAGGGGAAATAGGAAGAGAGAGCAATCCAATTTGGCCAGGTATAAAATTGATTACGGTTTGTGGGGGAAGATAGGGGACATTGAAACCACACCATTAATAACTTTGGCCTAAAGGCTTGATGTGTACAATGGTCATGGTTATCCTCCTTACTCCTGTGCCTCTTGGAAATAAGAGAAACAAAGTGAAGTGGAACATTCATTTTAAAAAATGACATTACGGTTAGAAAAACAAACCAATAAAAGAGTTAGACTTTACAGTGGACTCTACACATTTCCGCCAAGTAAGTTCAAATTATTGTTAAATGTCTTGGACTTCTCCTGGTCATAGATGATGGTCATTTAGTCCACAAATGGTTCTCAGGGGAGGGGGATGATAGGGGAGTGAACATGAAGAGTAGCATAGCAGTATGAGAAATGGGTTAATTAAGAAAGTGGGAGGGATTTTCACCAGCTAGTGTATTTGTGTGAAATTTTTGGAGGACGGTACCACTGGCCAATGAAAATGTCCAACAAATGTTCTGAAGGCCACGTGCATGGACCTCTTGGGTACCAGTTTGTAAGACAAAACAATGACACACACAACCATAATGTATATTGTTATTGATGAATATTCAGTACTTGAGAAGTTCCCTTTGCAATTTCTTTAAGTACAATTTTATTAACAATACAAGCCATGTTGAGTCTGAAAATTATCAAGATTACAGAAATATATTTAAATTGTTTTATTCTTCTTTTTCTTTCACCCCCTTCCCTTTCTTTCTATTTCCTTCTCTTTCCTCCTTTTTTTTCTTCTTTTTTAAGAATATAAACTTGAAAGTGATTCTAGGAAAGAGAGCAGGAAGATGAGATGGTAAACAACACAGGGGCAGATATTAGCCATTCTGGTTTAAAATTTCAAATATGCTGCTCCATTTTTTCTTGTATGCCTTGGATCCTATCTTGAAACTCGGCATGTCTTACTTTCTTCTATTAAATAAGGCAGATGAACTCCTGCCATCTTTCTGTCCCTATGTTCTACCTTCTCAGTCCCGTTGAAATTCTCTGAGGTCAGTACCATTATTTCCCCCATCTTACAAAAGAGAAAATTGAGCCACATTGATGTCATATTACCCCAAAGTAGCAGAATTAGGATGCTGAGAAAAGATCGCTGTCTTTTTTGTTGTTGTTGTTTGAGAAACAGTCTCCCTCTATCACCAGGCTGGAGTGCAGTGGTGTGATCTTGGCTCACTACAATCTCAGACTCCCTAGTTCAAGCAATTCTCCTGCCTCAGCCTTACAAGTAGCTGGGATTACAGGAATGTGCCACCATGCCCAGCTAATGTTTGTATTTTTTTGTAGTAGAGACAGGTTTTCTCCATGTTGGCCAGCATGGTCTCCATCTCCTGACCTCATGATACGCCTGCTCAACCTCCCAAGGTGTTGGGATTATAGGCGTGAGCTACAGCGCGGGCAAGATCACTGTCTTAAATTGAGTATTCCAATCAGAAAAGTCAGAATAATGGAAACATAAAGACAGTTGTCTTTGTCATCATACAGATCTTGGCACTACAAAATCTCTAGTTTACTGAGTCTATCTTTTTAAATATGCCACACTGATTGTATCCTATTTATCAAATAACAAAGCTAAGGAAAATATTCTATTATTTCTCAGCCACTGTGGTAAATGGAAATACAAGATGCCAGTTGTCCTTTGAGTACTTTAAAGCTTCCAAAAGCTGATCTGATTGAAATAGTTGGAGAAAAAAATTAAACAAAATTTTGTGGATATTTCTTTATTCTGTTAATCCTGCTCAGACACAAATGATCACTTTCAATTCAACTAATCGTGCTCTTGCAAAGCTTTTTGTCTTCTTGGACAAGGTAGACAGAGAACTTCACTGTCAAAAAAAAGCTACTAGCTGTCTTTCCTGCTTACCAATGTTTTAACAATAGTTATTTCAAAAGAAATCTGCACAGTGGCTAGAAAAATGCCTGTTGGGAAGCCAGCGGCAAAAATCACCTCTCCTTAAATGAAAAAATATGTGACAAATACACCACTTAAAATTATAGATTAAAATGCCTTTGGCAAGTCTGGAAGTAAAATAGCAAAGCTATATTTCTGACACTGAGTACATAATATTTATAGTTAGAGGTATTAAATGTGAGCAAAGGAGATGGTGAAAACATGATGAGAACAAATGATACATTAGATGGTAATATTAGCTAAATTTTTTTGATATTTCCAAAATCCTGTTTTAATATTTATTTATATAATGTTAGTGTTATCTATATTACCTTTATGAAAAAGGTGACTACATTATTCCCATTTTAAAGGAGAAATGAAAAGATGTAGAAGATCATTACACAAGTCACACAACTAGCTATTGCAGAAAAATCAGTTTCAAACCCAGGTGATTTCACAATGAACCTACACAATTACATACTATACCACAGTGCTTCTCATGTGAAGAGTCATTCTTTTATTCAATATTCATAATAATCTCATTAAATATATATGATCAATATTATCATGTGTTTCATATAATCATCTTCATTAAACCTATGAGGAAGCAGCATTTCAGAGGGATTGGCTGTCTCAAGTAGTTGGCTAATAAATCTGAGAATATACTGACCCAGGAGGTACATTTCTTTTTCACTAATTCTGATTATTCTGAATCACTGCACTTTGGGTTGTTGTCAGGAAATAACTATTCCTCTCTGAAATTCATGTTACGAAAACCTATGCCTAATCATTAGTGGAGGTTTGGTAAGATGTTTATGCTAGCAGAAAGTTTAATTCTTCATAGTTTCCAATTACCTTAAGAATTTCAACTCCTTCTCTAAAGAACTTTCTGTACTGCATTTACATTCTCTTTCAAAGAAACCTCTCATGCAATTAGTGTTTTGTCCCCAAATGACAAGTTGCAAATGAGGCATTTTCCTTTAAAATGTTTCCAAGTTGGGGAAATAATTTATCCAAGTGGGGGACCCTTCTCACTGACCCCAACACCTGGAAACCACAGAACCTTGATCACCAAGCTATGCTTTCTCGCATTTCAAAGAAACACTACAAAAAAAAAAAAAATAAGCATTACATGATTCTGACTTGCAATATAGAGGAAGAAATGTTATTATTCTGAAGTTTTAGTATTTAATTAGTATCTAAAGCTTGAGTACAGGTGATACAATTTTGGCATTTACATTCCCTGGACTTATATGCTGATGTTGAATTAAAAATTATATTTGTGTTATGTACTGAGTCTTAACCTTAAGGAAAATGTTTGGCTATGAAAGTCATTGATAATGTAATTGAATTATTGCCACTTGGGTAATTGAATATCATGTTGGAAATTAATTTGTGACCTACACAACCCTTTTCATGGTGCTGGTTATACACATGCACATCATCTCTGACACTAGAAGAGAAATTCCATTTTCTTAAAGCTGAGCATTGTATGTATGTAACCCCTTCCCCAGAATGCATGCAAGCCTGTGAGAAAGTAAAGAAAACTTCTTTTTTAACTTTAATTTTATTTTATGTTCAGGGATACATGTGCAGGTTTGTTATACCGGTAAACTCATGTCAGAGTGGTTTATTGTACAGATTATTTCATCACACAGGTAATAAGTCTGGTACCCAATAGTTACCTTTTCTGCTCTTCAACCGTAAGGTAGACCTCAGTGTCTGTTGTTCCCCTCTTGGTGTCCACATGTTCTCAACATTTAGTTCCCACTTATAAATGAGAACACGCGGCATTTGGTTTTCTGTTCCTGTGTTAGTCTGCTAAACATAATGGTCTCCAACTCCATCCATGTTCCTGCAAAGAACATGACCTTGATTTTTTATGGCTGCATAGTATTCCATGGTGTATACATATTACATTTTCTTTATCCAATTGTCCATTGATGGGCATTTAGGTAGATTCCATGTTTTTGTTATTGTGAGTAGTGCTGCAATGAACATATCAATGCATGAGTCTTTCTGAGAGAATGATTTGTATTTCTTAGGGAATACACCAATAGTGGGATTGCTGGGTCAAATGGTAGTTTTGTTTCTCGTTCTTTGAATAATCATTACACTGCTTTCCACAATGATTGTTCTAATTTACACTCCCACCAACAGAGTAGAAGCAATCCTTTTTTTCCATAGCTATGCCTGTACCTGTTATTTTTTGACTTTTTCATAATAGCCATTTTGACATGTGTGATATAGTATCTCATGGTGGTTTTGATTTGCATTTCTCTAATGATCAGTGACGTTGAACTTTTTTTATGTTTGTTGGCTGCATGTAGGTCTTCTATTGAAAAGAGTCTATTCATGTTCTTTGCCCACATTTTAATAGGGTTGTTTGTTTTTTTCTTCTAACTTTAAGTTCCTTAGAGATACTGGATATTAGACCTTTCTCAGATGCATAGTTTGCAAACATTTTCTCACATTCTGTAGGTTGTCTGTTTACTCTGTTGATAGTTTCTTTTGCTGTACAGAAATGTTCAAATGTAATTAGATCCCATTTGTCAACTTTTGCTTTTGTTGCAATTATTTTTGGAATCTCCATCATGAAGAAACATATCTCAAAATATTAAGTGCCATCTATGACATATTCATAGCCAACATCATACTGAATGGGCATAAGCTGGAAGCATTCCTCTTGAAAACTGGCACAAGACAAGGATGCCCTCTCTCACCACCCCTATTCAACATAGTATTTGTTAGAAGTCCTGGTCAGAACAGTCAGACGATATAAGTAAATAGAGGGTATCCAAATAGGAAGAGAGAAAGTCAAACTCTCTCTGTTTGCAGAAGACATGGTTCTATTTATAGAAAATCTCATAGTCTCAGCCCGAAAGCTCCCTAAGCTAATAAACAACTTTAGTAATGTTTCTGGATACAAAATCCACATATAAAAATCAGTAGCATTCCCATACTCCACCAACAGCAAAGCCAAGAGCCAAATCAAAATCACAATCCCATTCACAATTACCACAAAAAGAATAAAAAACCTAGGAATACTGCTAAATATAGAGGTGAAAGATCTTGTAATGAGAATTACAAAACACTGCTCAAGGAATCAGAGATGACACAAACAAATGGAAAAACATTTTATGCTCATGGATAGGAAGAATCAATAATGATAAAATGGCCATATTGCCCAAAGCAATTTACATATTTAGTGCTATTCCTATCAAACATCAATGACATTCTTCACAGAACTAGAAAACAAACTACTTAAAAAGTCATATGGAACCAAAAAAGAGCCCAAAGAGTCAAGGCAATCCTAAGCAATACACACGAAGCTCCAGGCATCATGCTATTCCACTTCAGACTATACTACAATGCTACAGAAACCCAACCAGCATGGTGCTGGCACAGAAATAGACACATAGACTGTTGGAACAGAATAAAAGCCCAGAAATAAGACCACACATCTACAACTATCTTATCTTCAATAAAGCTGACAAAAACAAGCAAAGGGGAAAGGACTCCCTATTAATAAATAGTGCTGGGTTAATTGGCTAGCTATATGCAGATTAAAACTGGATCCTTTCCTTACACTACACCATATGCAAAAATCAACTTAAGATACATTAAAGACTTAAATAGAAAACAAACAAACAAACAAAAACTATAAAAACTCTGAAGACAACCTAGGTAATACCATTCTCAACATAGCAACTGACAAAAACTTCATGATAAAAAAGAAACTTTTTATATGAGGAACATGAGCCACTTTAAATTATCAGCCCCAGAGAGAAAACACCATAAAATTAACAATGGCATATACGGAACATGATAATTTATACCCTGTTGTTTAACAATGTACAGCCTATGACTAACCAATGTTGTTTCTGTAAATCAATAAGAATTCCTGTCCAACAATTTTGTTCCAGCCCACTCCTTGCCTTCTTCTCTATTTTATAACTTGCTTGTAACAAAGACCAGACAGAGCACTTCCCAAGGTAATTTGAAAGTGTGTCCCAGGCAGCTGTCCTCAACCTTGGTGCAAATAAACTCTCTATATTAATTTTGCTTCAGCTTCTTTTTTTTAGGTTCACACAGGATACAAAGGTCAGTTTGTATTGTTTATGTTGTAAGATTCTGGGCTTTTTTATTTTTCTTTGAAATAGCTACAATTCCAACAGTTATTCCTCAGTAATTGCTGATTTCTTTATCTCATGGAACTAGCACTAGTTTCTTGATATTGAAGTGTGAGGAAAGACAAACATTCCTGGCATCATGGTACCTCCTGACTATTGGTTCTAGTATTTGCCTTTCTTTTTCTCTTTTTCTTTTTTTTTTTTTGAGAAAAAATCTTGCTCTGTCACCCAGGCTGGAGTGCAGCGGCATGATCTTGCTCACCACAACCTCTGTCTCCTCCTCCTGGGTTCAAGTAGTTCTCCTGTCTCAGCCTCTCAAGTAGCTGGGATTACAGGCATGTGCCATCACACCCAGCTAATTTTTGTATTTTTAGTAGAGACAGGGTTTTGCCACATTGGGCAGGCTGGTCTCGAATTCCTGACCTAAGGTGATATGCCTGCCTTGGCCTCCCAAAGTCCTGGGAATATAGGCGTGAGCCACCACACTTGGCCCTTTCTCTCTTTCATTTGTACTGCTTGCAGCTTTGCAGCTCGGCAAACGGGGTTGTGTTATAGCTCATTTGCTCCCACAGCCTGTGGCTTAGCAAATGGGGAAATGTTACAGCTCTGGCTTGGGATGTCCCAAGGTCTGGGCCCCTAGTAGGGTTGCAGCTCTTCATTCCTGTAGTCCAGCGAACAGAAGCATATCACAGCTCTTTTCTTTTCTTTTGAGACAGAGTTTCGCTCCTGTCGTCCAGGCTGGAGTGCAACAGCAAGATCTAGGCTGACTGCAACCTCTGGCTCCTGGGTTCAAGTGATTTTCATGCTGCAGCCTCCAGGGTAGCTGGGATAGGCACACACCACCACATCCAGCTAATTTTTTTTGTATTTTTAGTAGAGATGGGGTTTCACCAGGTTGGTCAGGCTGGTCTTGAACTCCTGACCTCAGGTGATCCACTCGCCTCAGCCTCCCAGAGTGCTGGGATTACAGGCATGAGCCACCACGCCCGGCATTGTTCCTCCTGATGACAGGTGAACAACTGATACTCATGTCAACATACTGTACTCTACAAGCAAGCTCAGAAGGTGATTATTTGACAAATCCACTTTCACAAGAAGATTCAGTGCTATCTCTATTACTAATAAAGTCATCTTATTTTAATAGTGAGAAGGCTGACAGGAAATCAGTCCTATCTCTTGGAAAAAACCTTGATCCAGACAGCCTAGGGACTTTCCAGGTTAAATTATCACTGTTGTTTACCTGATTGCACCACATCTACCCACTTGACCCAGGTGCTGTGACAAACAGGATAGAGGTGATTAAGCATCTGCAGACATAAAACATTTCTTCTCAATATTTTCACAGATTTGAAACATAAAATAATTATGATTTTTAGAAAATGACCTTGCATTCTTAATGATTATACTATGAGGACTGCCCTGTTATTGGATCACTTTTATATCATTTAAATTTTTTAGGAGCTGTGACTCATATCTAGAATCTCGACATTTTAGGAAGCCAAGGCAGGAGGATCACTTGATCCCAGGAGTTCAAGACCAGCCTGGGCAACATAGCCAGACCATGTTTCTACAGGAAAAAAAAAAAAAAAAAAAAAAGGAAAATTTAAAAAAGAAAAGAGAAAGAAAAAAAAAACAGCCAGGTGTGGGGGTGTGCATCTATAGTCCCAGCTTCTTGTGAGGCTGAGTGAGAAAATTGCTTGAGAGCAGGAATTCAAGGTTATAGTGAGCTATGATCTTGCAACTGCAACCACACACCAGCCTAGGTAACAGAGCAAAACCCTGTCTCAAATAAATAAAGGTTTCCATTGATCTTGGCTAATAATTATATTTAATTTGGGTACTATTGTTTGTAATTCAGAACGACATACTGTTGGAGCATAGAACTCGATACCTCAAAGTATAGCACTTTGGCATATTGAGTACTTGGATCTAAAGGCATTAGAATAGCCTCAAAAGCAAGGACTTTCTGACCTTCTCCTGCCCTCTTCTCTCCCACCACAATTTGGCTCCCAAAGGGAGTCAGAGAAATCAGAATTTTCCTTACCCAAGGGAGGTGATAGAAATGAGAACTCCTCTCCCTCAAGCAAAGCTATAAAATGTAGACAAGTCGTTTTCTTCTCCTTCTCTAAGACTCTCACTTCAGAGGAGTCCCATCCTATACTAAGAAGAAAAACTACTACCCAGAAAGGCCAATAAAAATCTAGACAAAGAGGGTCTATTTGTCTATTGGGGTCTATTGGGTTTTCTCCCTTAGTCTATTATCACAAGAGCCTACCCTTTTGCCCAATCACATATTACATGGCTGTTCATTCTTCATTGAGCCTAAGAATAAATATTAGCAGTTTTTTCTGTGTTTTTTGGTCTTCATTTCTGAAGAGTGCCATGTGAAACTCTGATTAAACAAAATTGTTATGCTTTCCTTTTTTTAATGTCTTTTATTATAGAAGTGTTAGCTGTGAGCCTTACAGTGGGTAAGGAAATATATCTCACCTTTCTGCCCCTGCAATACTCTCCAATTCATATGCATAAACTTAAAAATCTCTAAAACATTCTAAACAGAAAGTGGAAAGTGACCCTGATTTGTGCTCATCTTAAAGGAAGACTGAGCTCCCAGCCCACCCATATGTATCCCTTCCTGTGCTTCCCTTTGGAATTCATGTGGCAAATGTGCTTTTTTATTTAAGCCATTGGGTGTGACCAACTGCAGTGATCTATTTAAGTCATTATTTTATACTGTTACTCATAAGAGTCTAAACTCTAGACACAGGTGTTTCTATAGCCTTATGGCTTCCTAAGATAACACAAGGGAGAGGTCTAATTTAATAATGGCCTAATGTCACTTCAATTGAAAGCAGGATTTTAATTTCTAACTGATCAAAGTATTGCCACTTCAGTGATGTGCAGACTTTTATTTACATTTTTATTAAAGAGAAAGACTTGTATCATGTGTTATTGTCCTTATTTTTATTTATTTACTTATTTCTTTATTTTTACTAGAGACAGGGTCCCACTCTGTCACCCAGGCTGGAGTAGTATAGTGGCACAATCACTGTAGCCTTGATTTCTTTGGCTGAAGCTATCCTCCAGCTTCAACCTCCTGAGTAGTTAGGAATCGAGGAGCACACTTCCCCATTCAGCTAATTTTCAAATTTATTGTAGAGCCAGGGTCTCACTACATTGCCCAGGCTGGTCTCATCTCAAACGCCTGGCCTCAGATGATTCTTCCGTCTTGCCTCCCAAAGTTCTGAGATTATAGGTATAAGCCACCATGCCCAACCAATGTCCTTGAATTTTAAATTGCCAAAGAGTCAGTTACATAGGTCTTTAATTTGTTATTTATTTGTGTAATCCTTCCAGTTGAAAGTGATAGCTGAACATTATTTCTCTTAGAAGTAGGAGAAGAGAATGGAAACAAGAGTGTGGAAAAAATAAAAACATCAAGAAAATTCTACATAATTAAATTTTAGAATTAAAACATTTAGAATTAAAGGAGAATTTCTACTATTGAAATCCAAAAATCAGCCAGGCACAGTGGTTCATACCTGTAATCCCAACACTTTGGGAGGTCAAGGTAAGCAGACCACTTGAGCCCAGGAGTTTGAGACCAGCCTGAGCAACATGGTGAAATCCTGTTTCTATCAAAAATACAAATATTAGTCAGGTGTGGTGATGCACCCCTGCAGTCCCAGCTACTCGGAAGGCTGAGGCAGGAGGATTGCTTGAGCCCGAAAGGTGAAGGTTGCAGTGAGCTGAGATCAGGTCACTGCAGTCCAGCCTGGGCAACAGAGTGAGACTCCGTCTCAAATGATAATAATAATAATAAAGCCCCAAGTGGGATTCATCTTCTATAATATAAGATTCTTAGTCTAGGTAGGATTTGCTGGAGAGGGCAGAACTAGCAAACAAACACAAGTGTAAGTACTCTGCATTGTTCTTTGTGTGTGTACATATATGTTGCAAGATGTAAAACATACCTAGAGAGATCACACACATATACACACATCAGGGCATGCAGCTTGGATAACAAAGCTTCTCTGGGAGGAGGTTTTATTTTATTTTATCACAATTTCATGAATAAGCATGTTGAAAATATGACAAAATGAACATAAACTTTTCTTTCTTTTTTCTTTTTTCTAATTTGACATTTTATAAACACATGCTGAGTGCAGAGAGCCAAAGGTCGGAGTCCACTTTTGCTAGGAACAAAAGAGAGTACAGAATTGAAATCTATACTTCAGTCAAAAATGTGTTCAAAAGTTCCCCCACAGCCTCCATGAAAGTCTTAGCATCACATAAATGCTGACTGCATCTCCAACTGCTGTCGATTTTTACCTTAAAAATAGATTTGAATTCATTTACCAAGGGCACAGAGGAAAGGAGAATGAATCAGGAGGATCTCAAAGTGAAGATGCTCAGACACAAGAGACAGAAGACATGCAGGAGGTAAAACGTAATTTTGAGGGGAAAAATCATAAAATAAGATTGGATTTTTCGGTATAATTTTTCTGAAAATGCAATTTGTAACAAGTTATATTGTCTGTAAAAGATTCCCTACTGCACTTCTAATGTGCCTTTTTAGTATCTGAAACATAAAAGCATGTCAGAATACATCATGTGCAAACCATGGCATTAAACAGATTAGAAAAACGAAATGTCATACAGTAACATGGTTGGTTCTTGTGCGGTTAATTTAGTAGAAAGGCGGAGAATCGCTGCAGGAAGTACTTTCTCTAGTTATGCACCCTGCAGCTAAAATACCTTGTATATCTTTTTTATTTTTTTTTTAGAAGGAATAATAACTTTACTGAAGTGATAAATTTAAGGCTTATGTGGTTTTAGGATGGAACCTCAGCTAAATTATTCCTGAATTGGATTGTGCATTGATAAACACGGATGTTAGAATAGACAAGCCAAATTCTCTGTTCATCTGTCTCTTAGAGTCTACCTTGGTTAGAGTCACTGGATATTATTTATTCCAATGAAATTCATGCCTTGAGTAGAACTATCTTTATGTCATTGACCTCCCACTTAGTATATCTTCCTTTTTAGTTACTTAACAGGCTTTATTAATTACATGTCTCATCATTTATGTACAATTGTAGCAAATATAAAATCAAAGTTCCTCTACATCATCTTCTTATAAAATATGCTTTTTACTTCTGTTTTTTTAAAGTTTTTAACTGATGAATAAAAATTATATATATTCAAGGTGAGCAATGCGATGCATTGTGAACTGTTTACTGCAGTGAAATTAATCAACACATCAATCACCCCTGTAGTTGTTTGTGTGTGTTGGTTGGAGGTTGAGAACACTTAACCTCTGTTCCCTCATTAAATTTTATGCAAGCAATCCAATATTAGTAACTATAGTCACCCTGCTGTACATTGGATCCCCAGAATTTATTTATCATTAAAGGTTTATACCCTTTGACTAACATCTCCTCATCCCCATCAACCCCACCCCTGGCAACCGTGAGTTTCTCTGCTTCTATGCTTAGCATGCTATTTAAAGTTACACAGCCTCATGGTTAATGCACCACACACACAGAAAGGTATTTTTCTACCTTTACTTAAAAAATAATACATTGAGACTTGACATTATCTAGCCACTGGGTCAAAAAAGTTAAATTGAGCATCATGTATTCTCCAGAGGTCTTAAAGCAAAGTCTATCACTCCTTTTAATTAGAGCTTTTCATGTGGGTTCTGACTGAAATCACCTTGGTTGCTTTCTCTAGCTCTCACCTGATTCTAATTAGTCCCCTTGGACCATTAACCTGGCTCCCCCTCCCAACCTCATGTCTGCCTCATGATTCATCTCATTAGAAAAACTGATAAGTGGTCTACTAATATCTGCTAGGTAAGATGTACAATTGTGAGCTCTACCACTAAGCAGTTTGTTAATGATAAAGGATGTTCTTCCTTATGGCAAGCATTACGGAGTACCACTGCCTAATGCCCTTTAACTTGGGTAATTAAACAAATCAACAGTAGAGATAATTTTTTCACAGTGGGGGTTAAGGAGAAACTGGAACAAAAAATACACCTTGCCCAGCAGAGCTGACATCTCTATAAAGCATTTAAGCGGACTTAATGAATAACAGCGACTAAGCAATAAGTACTCTCCTGGCCTCCTGAATTCAGAACAAAATGCACTTACAGAAAATTTTAAACTGGAGCAACATTCTGCGGCAGGCAGAATAATGGTCCCCTCCCAAAGATGTCCACACCCTAATGTCTGGAACATGTGAATGCATTACCTTACACAGCCGAAGGGACTTTGCTGATGTGATTAAGGATATAAGGCAATGGACCTTCAAATGGGAAAATTGTCTTGTATTATTTGGGTGAACAAAATGTAATCAAAAGAAATTTTAAAGGCTGTTGTAGGAGAAGCACTTTATGACAGAAAAATAGTCAGAGATGCAAAGTTGCTGGTTTTGAAGATGGAGAATTGAAACAAAGAAATGCAATTGTCTCTAGAAGGTAGAAAAGACAGGATACAGATTCTCTCTTACAGCTTCTAGAGAGAATACAGCCCAGACAGCACCAGGAAATTAGCACAATGAGACTGTGTGTTGGGGTTTTAGTGGACAGAGCTATAAGATTAAAACTTTACATTGTTTTAAGCCACTAAGGTTTTAATAATTTGTTAGTGTAGCAATAGAAAACTAATACAGATAAGAAATTAGGAGAAAGATGTTCTCAGGTGAGGGACCATGAGGGCCTTGTTCAAGGTTGTATCTGTGGCACTCGTCAGTGTTTGGTGCACAGTAGAAGCTCAACAATTATTTGTAGAGTTGACAAATATTTATTGATCTCCTCCTAAGTTTAGTGCCTTCATTTAGCTACTATGATAAAAGTTTATTGATATGCTGTTTATTGATAAGAAAACAGAAGCTGCTACAGATAACTTACTCATTTAGTCTACACAGAAATTGAAAACTCAAATCAGAATTTGTTTGACATGCTAAGGTCTGTGGTCACAAAATATTCCTGATTCCTTTAACTGTCAAATAACTTCCTAAATAGGTCTATTCAAAATTTTGTTCTAGTTACTTGTGCTCCCTGTAAATTTTTAAGAGTGATAGCTGAACCTTCCCTATCTCTTAGGAGTAGGAGAAGAGAATGCAAGTAATACGAAAAAGATACTTGGAGTTCTTCAAAGTGTATACTAGATAGAAATAAACTGTTTGTTAATGAGAATGAACATCTGTATGGTGCTATGTGCTAGCCAAGGATCTAAGATCTTTGCTGACTTTGACACATTTATTCTTCAAAATAACAATGAAAGGTAAGTTCTATGGGTAGCTTTACCTTGGATAAGGAATGAGAGGTTTAAAAACAACAACAACAACGATGAAGTAACTTGCTAGAGATCATGTTTTATAGACACCACAAGTGGGATATAAACCCGTGAAGTCTGCCACCACAGATCACACACTTCACTACCCTAAATGGCCATTACCAAAGGTGTCCTGGACACATGGTCTCTTGCCAGGATTCTTAGCCTCTTTGCCAAAGGTTTTTTTAGAAGTCTGATGAAAACTGTGAGTCATCTCCTGGAAGAAGCAAACTATGGACACGTAAATTTTTATAGAGTACATTATTTTGGTAATCAGAATCATAAGATTAGAGATAACCATATTGGAAATATTCATAGTAGAAAAGAAAATTAGGGATCTCAGATGTAGGATCACAATCAAATTAATTTTCTATTTGAATTTGATTTGATATAGGCTGAAGATTTATCACACAACCAATTAAATGTTTCATCTTTTTTTCTCTCATTCAATTCTTGGTCTTTGTTACAATGTCACACTAATAATTTTCCTCTGAATTTGAATCTCAAATTTTGAAAAGATTTTGTATATTTAAAGATTTTATTAACAAAACAACAATACAAAACAACAACATATAAGGGAATAGAATATGCGATAAATCTCAGAACATTTTTTGAGCTTCAGTTCAACAGCTTATATTGGAACTGATTGTGCTGTTGTCATGTTAAGGAATTCTGAAATATTATGACTTGCTGAGAATCAGTGATCCATCAGACAGGGTCTGCAGATGTTTGGATAGAATGAGATGTTATTGCAAAGGCATGGGTTTAAGCAGCATTTGACCTACATTATGATAATATACTTGAATACCAATGTCATTTGTATGGTTGCTGGAAGGAGTCTTGCCATTTGTCTGTATTCTTGCATTTAACAACCACCCATAAGAATGCCTCTTTCCTTCCATGTGTGGATGATTAAGATGGATCCTAGGTTATAAAAAATAAAAATCCAAATTTGCACAGTAAGTGATTTAAACTATAACATTGTACAGGAAACGATGAACTAATTCTTTCTCTGTCTCCCCACACCGTCTCATTTTACGTACATAGCAATGTAGTATATAAATGCAACTCTTTATAGTTTCTAGTAATATTTGATGCAAGAGAAACCTTGGTAGAGAGTACTCCTATAAATAAAGATATAATTTATTCACTTTGGGAGGCCGAGGCGGGCGGATCACGAAGTCAAGAGATCGAGACCATCCTGGTCAACATGGTGAAACCAAGTCTCTACTAAAAATACAAAAAAATTAGCTGGGCGTGGTGGCGTGCGCCTGTAGTCCCAGCTATTTGGGAGGCTGAAGCAGGAGAATTGGTTGAACCCAGGTGACGGAGGTTGCAGTGAGCCCAGGTCGCGCCACTGCACTCCAGCCTGGGTCCTGGTGACAGAGTGAGACTCTGTCTTAAAAAAAAAAAAAAAAAGATATCATTTATTCACTAACTAGTACACTTTTTATACATATGAAACAGGGAAAACATTATTAATTGCATATCTTTAATAAGGAATTAAAGAAAAAGATAACCATGTGGCATGGGTTGACAAAAAGAGGCATTTGGAAATCTGCAACAAAGGAAAACATGTGGATTAAGAATGCAGAACAAATAATGGAATTCTGATATTCCTAAAGAAAGATTGTTACCTATCACAATGTGAACATGCTGAGGTCTCTGCCGTCAATATTTGTCAGTGGTCACTGTGAGCCGAACACTGTAGTGAATTATAAAACACATTTTTGTAAGGATTTTTATGATTGAAGAATTTGCATTAGCACCAAGTTGAGATTACCAGCTGTGAACATTTCACTTGTTAATAAAAAGAAGCAAGAAAATAGAAAGCAACTCTTCATAGACCATCACGGTGGGGACTACATTTATCCAAGAAGCTGTGTATTGTAAATCCGCAATTTAAGAATCCAATTTTGAAAACAATTACATTAGAAATTCCAAAACATAATAACAAAAACTTAGGTGTATGTATTATATGCAAGAGAAACAATGAGGAGTCTTGGGCTGTGAAGACCTTTCAATTTCTCAGTGCCCTTCTTTGCTTATTTATAAGTAGACATAATTTATATATCCCTGAAGAAGCATGATTTTACTATGCTGTTAGCATGTGAGGAGAAAAACTGTATAGAAACAAGACATTCTCCTACAGAGAACTGACTTATATATCCCTGTATTTGGTTTATTTTATTTTTTTCATTTCTAGAGACTTCAGAGGCAACATCTATAGGTGTTTGGTAGCAGAGGTCAGGGCTTAGAGTGTGTAACTGTGCAGAGCTTTACTAATATATGCAGACAAGACAGGAGGATTAATGCTGACTGGGAGAGCTGATCACTCATAACTGTGAACACTAAGCAAAAAGCTATTATATTTCTAACCTAATGCATGAAATACAAAGATATATGTATGTCCTCCTAGGCAATGATGAGAAAGAAATTTGGGATGTGTTTCATCACCTCTTCTTTTTTATGTTTTGTACCAAATTAATTTTAATCAATTTTTTTGCTTATTTGTTTTATTGTATGTTTCCCTCCCTGTAGAATGGTATAACGAGTTTGGGAGAAGAGGCTTGATAACCCTCTTGCTGAAAGAGGTGCTAAAAAATCAGTTTCATAGGACAGTCTGATAGGGCCACAGGGAGTTCTTGATGAAAAACTGTACTAGGAGGAAGTAAAAGCTTTTCTAAGCTTATCCTTGGAGATTACAAGAAATTCAGAAACACAAAATTCCTTCTGGCACCAAAGAAACTGATCATCTTTGCGCAAATGAGGATTTGATTTACGTAGCATGTGACGGAGAAGCATGGCAAAAGATGAAAAATACCTTATGGAGAGCTAATTATGTTTATTTAAATTGAAGAGGAGAGTGTCTTCAAAGAGGAGCGCAGGATACTCTCTTAAAAATATGAAAAGGACTCAGAGTGAGACTCTATGTAATAAATAAATAAATAAATAAAATATGAAAAGGACTGATATTACCTTTCCAAACGTATTTTATTTTATTTTACTTTAGACTGAGTTTTGCTCTTGTTGCCCAGGCTGGAGTGTAATGGCGTGATCTTGGCTCACTACAGCCTCCACTTCCGGGATTCAAGCGATTCTCCTGCCTCAGCCTCCCAAGTAGGTGGGATTACAGGCACCCACCACAATGCTCAACTATATATATATATATATATATATATATTTTTTTTTTTTTTTTTTTTTTTTAATTGAGACGGGGCTTCGCCATGTTGGCCAGACTGGTCTTGATCTCCTGACGTCAGGTGATCTATCCACCTTGGCCTCCAAAGTGCTGGGATTACAAGCATGATCTTAACATTGAAATGCAGCTTCCTGCTATATTTGGGACAAAACCAAAAAGACTTGTTTCTGAGGGTGACAAGGATTCACTTTTGGGTGACTGGCTAAAGTTTTATGTTTTCATGTCTTCATCCTTAAGATTTCTAGATCCACTGTTGGACGTTTTTGTTTCTATCTTACCTGGATATTCCTCATTTCAATAAAACATGTCTAACTTCATTATCGGGCCCACTGAGATGTACTTCCTACTAGATTTTCAACAATGCAGGCTTCATGGTTACCTGGGTGCCACCACTTTTATCAGACTGGGAAACCTCACAGCTGCTAGTCAGAGACTGCTCAATAAAGAAGAATTAGAGAGTTTCGTTGTAATGGAGAAAAGATGTGCTCCAGGTTAGAAGTAGATGAAGAGTAAAAACTATAGGTATAAATGGAGGGAATCTCTGCTCTGTAAGATGATATTTTATGACAACCAAAATCATTGCCTAGAATCACTATCCATGTGATGTTTAGATAAGCAATAATTTTTGTGACTCTCTATTTTTTTCCTCTATATAATGAAGATAGCAGTATAGAATCACTATCATTAAAATTAAATCAAATAATTCGTCTTTCAGCTCTGTGCCATGATAAATTCTATATCTTGTTCTGTTACCTACTGCACATAATAAACAGTCTCAAAACATGCTGGCTTAATGCAACAATTTATTTACATTCTAAGAGTTCTAGGAAATCTTTGTACTCAGCTAGAATCTTCTTTTTTTACATACTGGCTAGTTTATGCATCAGTCAGCTAAGAGGTCAGCTCATGCTATCAACCAGAATGCCCATGCCTGGCCTATCTCTGTAGCTTGAACTTCTCATTCCTGGGCATTTGGGCTCCAGGAGGGAACATGCCAAGCTAGACCTAGACAGAAGGTACATATTATTTTTTTAAGACCTAACCTCAAAAATCCTAAAACATCGTATTTCTGCATTCTATTGGAAAAGGTTGTTATTAAAGCCAGTCCATAACTAAAGAGAGGGGTATTAGACTCTATAGCTTGGTAGGAAGAGCCAGTGTAAAGAGGGAAGGAAGGCATTGATAGCTGCTCTTTTGAGACTACCTATAACAAAAATGTAACAATAATAATGAAACATATTGCTGCTAATAAGAATGTTGCTAATAGTTACTAACCCTTGAACTTTAGTTTCTTCATTTCCAAAATAAGATTTTAGGCTGAGCACAGTGATTTACATCTGTAATCCCAGTGCTTTGGGAGCCAAGGCAAGAGGATGACTTGAGGCCAGGAGTTCAAGACTTGGGGAAACATATCAAGTCACTATCTCTACAAAAAAAATTAATAAATTAGCTGGGCATGGTGCCATGCACTTGTAGCCCTAGCTACTCAAGTGACTGAGGCATGGGGATCATGTGGACCCAGAAATTAGAGATTACAGTGAGTTATGACTGCACCACTGAACTCTAGCTTAGGTGACAGAGACAGATACCATCTCTAAAATGAAAATAAAAAATGCCATTTGATTCAGCAGTCTCACTACTGGATATCTACCTAGAGAAAAATAAATTATTAGACAAAACTAGAAGCCACACAACTACATGGCAACTGAACAACCTGCTCCTGAATGACTACTGGATAAATAATTAAAAGAAGACAGAAATAAAGATGTTCTTCAAAACCAATGAGAACGAACACACAATATACCAGAATCTCTGGGACACATTTAAAACAGTGTCTAAATGGAAATTTATAGCAATAAATGCCCACATGAGAAGCAAGGAAAGATCTAAAATCAACACCCTAAAGTCACAAGTAAAAGAATTAGAGAAGCAAGTTCAAACAAATATAAAAGCTAGCAGAAGACAAGAAATAACTAAGACCAGAGGAGAACTGAAGGAGATAGAGACATAAAAAACCTTCAAAAATCATTAAATCTAGGAGCTGTTTTTTTTTTGAAAAGACCAACAAAATAGATAGACCACTAGCCAGATTAATAAAAAAGAAAACAGAGAAGAATCAAACAGATGCAATAAAAAATGATAAAGGGATATCACCACCAATTCCACAGAAATACAAACTACCATCAGAGATTACTACAAACACCTCTATGCACATAAACCAGTAAATCTAGAAGGAATGGATAAATTCCTGGACACTTACACCCTCCCAAGACTAAACCAGGAAGAGATTGAATCCCAGAATAGACCAATAACAAAGTCTGAAGTTGAGAAATCAATTAACAGCCTACCAACCAAAAAAAAAAATCCAGGACCAGATGGGTTCTCAGCGGAATTCTACCAAACATACAAAGAGAAGCCAGTACGATTCCTTCTGAAACTATTCCAAACAATACAAAAAGAGGGAATCCTCCCTAACTCATGTTATGAGATCAACATTATCCTGATACCAAAACCTGGCAAAGACTCAACAACAACAAAAAAGAAAACTTCAGGCCAATATCCATGATGAATATTGACGCGAAAATCTTCGATAAAATACTGGTAAACCGAATCCAACAGCACTTCAAAAAGCTTATCCATCACAATCTAGTAGGCTTCATTCCTGGGATGCAAAGCTGGTTTAACATACACAAATCTACAAATGTAATCCATCACATAAACAGAACAAAAGACAAAAACCACACGATTATCTCAATAGACACAGAGAAGGCCTTTGACAAAATTCAACAGCCTTTTATGATAAAAACTCTCAATAAACTAGGTTCTGATGGAACGTATCTCAAAATAATAAAAGCTATTTATGACAAACCCTCAGCCAATATCTTACTGAATGGGCAAAACCTGGAAGCATTCCCTTTGAAAAGTGGCAGAAGGCAAGGGAGCTCTCTCTCAACACTCCTATTCAATATAGTACTGGAAGTTCTGGCTAGAGCAATCAGGCAAGAAAATAAAATAAGGGGTATTCAATTAGGAAAAGAGGAAGTCAAATTGTCTCTATTTGCAGACTACATGATTGTATATTTAGAAGACCCCATCATCTGAGTCCAAAATCTCCTTAAGCTGATAAACAACTTCAGCACAGTGTCAGTATACAAAATCAATGTGCAGAATTCACGAGCATTCCTATATGCCAATAACAGACAAACAGAGACAAATCATGACCAAACTCCCATTCACAATTGCTGCAAAGAGAATAAAATATCTAAGAACATAACTAACAAGGGATGTGAAGGACCTCTTCAAGGAGAACTACAAACCACTGCTCAAGGAAATAAGAGGACACAAACAGTTGGAAAAACATTCCATGCTCATGGTTAGGAAGAATCAGTATCACGAAAATGACCATACTGCTCAAAGTAATTCATAGATTCAATGCTATCCCCATCAAGCTACCATTGACCTTCTTCACAGAACTGGAGAAAACCACCTTAAATTTCATATGGAATCAAAAAAGAGCCCACATAATCAAGACAATCCTGAGAAGATAAATAAATAAATAAATAAACAAAGCTGGAAGCATCACACTACTTGACTTCAAACTATGCTACAAGGCTACAATAATCAAGACAGCATGGTACTGGTACCAAAACAGAGATACAGACCAAACGAACAGAATAGAGGTCTCGGAAGTAACGTCACACATCCACAACCATCTGATCTTTGAAAAACCTAACAAAAACAAGCATTGGTGAAAGGATAACCTATTTAATAAACGGTGTTGGGAAAACTGGTTAGCCATATGCAGAAAGCCGAAACTGGACCCCTTCTTACACCTTATACAAAAATTAACTCCAGATGGATTAAAGATTTAAACATAAGACCTAACACTATAAAAAGCCTAGAAGGAAACCTAGACAATACCATTCAGGACATAGGCATAGGTAAGGACTTCATGACTAAAACACCAAAAGCAATGGCAACAAAAGCCAAAATAGACAAATGGGATCTAATTAAACTTAAGAGCTTCTGCACAGCAAAAGAAACAAGCATTAGAGGGAACCGGCAACCAACAGAATGGAAAATTTTTTTTTTTTGCAATCTACCCATCTGACAAAGGGCTAATATCCAGAACCTACAAAGAACTTAAACAAATTTACAAGATAAAACAAACAACCCCATCAGAAAGTGGGTGAAGAATATGAGCAGACACTTTTCAAAAGAAGACATTTATGCAGCCAACAAATATATGAAAGAATGCTCATCATCACTGGTCATTAGAGAAATGCAAATAAAAACCACATTGAGATACCATCTCATGCCAGTTAGAATGGCAAGCATTAAAAAAATCAGTAGACAGCAGATGTTGGAGAGGATGTGGAGAAATAGGAACGCTTTTACACTGTTGGTGGGAGTGTAAAATAGTTCAACCATTGTGGAAGACAGTGTGGTGATTCCTCAAGGATCTAGAAATAGAAAAACCATTTGACCCAGCAATCCCATTACTGGGTATATATCCAAAGGATTGTAAATCATTTTACTGTAAAGACACATGCATACGTATGTTCATTTCAGCACTGCTTACAACAGCAAAGACTTGGAAGGAACCCAAATGCCCATCAGTGATAGACTAGATAAAGAAAATGTTGCATATACGCACCATGGAATACTATGCAGTCATAAAAAAGGATGAGTTCACGTCCTTTCCAGGGACATGGATGCAGCTGGAAACCGTCATTCTCAGCAAATTGACACAAGAACAGAAAACCAAACACCGCACATTCTCACTCATAAGTGAGTGTTGAACAATGAGAATATGTGGACACAGGGAGGGGAACATCACATATGGGGGACTGTTTGGGGGGTGAGTTGCTAGGGGAGGGATAGCAGGGGGTGGCGGGATTGGGGAGGGATAACATTTGGAGAAATACCTAATGTAGATGTGGGGAGGATGGATGCAGCAAACCACCATGTCACATGTTTACCTATGTAACAAACACGCATGATCTGCACAGGTAGCCCAGAACTTAAAGTATAACTTAAAAAAAGTGGAGACTTGCTCATGCATAGTAACACAATTCACAATTGTAAAAATGTGGAAACCAATCCAAATGTCCATTAATCAACAACTGGATAAAAAAAAAGCTTTGGTATATATGTAAAATGGAATACTACTCAGCCACAAAAAGAACAAATTAATGGCATTCACAGCAGGCTGAATAGGATTGGAGACTATTGTTCTAAATGATGTAACTCAGGAATGGAAAACCAAATATTGTATGTTCTCACTCATAGGTGGGAGCTAAGCTATGAGTATGAAAAAGCACAAGAATGACAATAAACTTTGGGGACTCAGGGGGAAAGGGTGGGAAGAGGGTTGGGGTAAAAGGCTACAAATTGGGTTCAATGTATACTGCTTGGCAGATGGGTATACCAAAATCTCACAAATCATGCTAAAGTACTTACTCATGTAACCACCTGTTCCTCAAAAACCTATGGAATTAAAACATTTAAAAAATTAAAATAAATTAATTGATATTTGAATAAGATCCTTTGCATAAAGTGCTTGAGACCTTCCCTGGAATATAATGCCAAAGTGTTCTGTAAATAGTATTGGTTGTTTTAAAGAATATTTCTACTTGAATAACTTTTTACCTTTGCTAGTAATCCCCAATCATATATAACTAAGAAAAGACAGTTTTAGAAATAACTTTTGTCTTTGATAGAACTTTCTATTTCCTTAATGAATATTTACCACTACAACTTAGAAAATTTGAATATTTACCACAAGGATTTAGACATTCCTTATTGAATATTTACCACTAGGATACATCAATCTCAACTTGAATGTGACAAACCATACAATACATTTTAGATGTAATCATAAGCTGACCTACATTTATTTATGACATAGGAAACATGTCATATGTGTTTATAATTTTGGAAGCAAAAACACTAAAAATTATTATTTGATAATATTAAAGAAAAAACCCCACGTCTCATTTTTAAATGCATAATGTTGGTGTACCATATTGGAGAATGAAATCATGAAAAGCATATGCCTATCTAACTGACATTTCACAGCAATTCTGCTTAGACTCAAGATATTTTATTCCTTACATTTTAAAATGCTTCATAAACGAGACACAGATGTGCCAGATCTGATATTCTTAGATTCCGGGGAAGTAATAACTATTTTGATTCTCCTCTTCTATATTGTGTTTGTTTTGATAAAAACTTCTACCTTTAACTTGCCTCCTATGTAGATTCTCACTGTAATATACACTGATACAATGTCCATGTGATATATCCCACCACCACCACCACAAGAAGTAGAATAGAAAATGGGTTACTGAGGTGACATTGTTACAGACTCTCTTTGAAGAACTGTGCAGAGTGCATCAACAAGTAGGAGAGAAAGGCAGCCCTATTACTTCTGGCCATTTAGAGCAGAGGCAAGCTTTAACCAGTCTAACAGGCTTTTAGTTTGATTAATACTTTAATTTTGTAGCAAAGAAGTTACAAATCGAAAACCTCTATTAGGTCATCTGGCTTGGCACTTCCCCATTACAATATTTATTATGACATATAATTATCATTTGTAAGAGGAAAGGTAGAAAATTTGACCTCTGCCATCCACCATGACATGTCCCAATTTTCCATGGTTGGTAAACCATCACTAAAAGTTGTTTTATATTTCTTACTCCTCTTTTCCCCATGTTCTATGTTAATTTCTCATAATTTTTGATTCAGAAACTTGAATGAGTCTTAAATGAAAGCAATATTAGTCTGGCAGCTTTCTGTAACTCACCCACTTATTAGCCGTAATAATAATGCTCCTCCTTCGGATTCTGCATTCTCCTGGTCTAGTTTTCTTGTTATGACAATTTACTTCTCTCAATCCAAACATGTGGTTTTAGACTGGTCCTTTCTATCTTACACCGGGACATCTGCAACAACACCTAAACAATCTCCCTTTTTGTTAATCTTTGTCTCCTTGAGTCTCTTTACACTGACACCAGGATCAAGCATATAAAATACAGAGAACAATCTAAAGAAATATGAGGAGGGTCATCTTTGACTCATTTTCCATCTCTTTTTGTACATATACAGCTCTTAGCTTTTGCATGTGGTTTTTATCTTCCTGAAAAGCATTTCTAATTCAAGGCTGACTCCTTGTCATCCTACTGATATCAGCTGAAATGTGATTTCCTTAGAGTCAGTCTGTCCCTAGTTGGGTGAATTCTTATAACATCACCTTGATTTATCCTACATAGTATCATGATGTCAGTGAGTCATTATGTGTATTTGTTTCATTATTATTTATTGTTTCAAACTTCAATTAGAATTTGTGCTCTGAAGTAGTGATATCTTTTCTGTTTTTTGTTTTGTTTTGTTCTTTTTCACCAGTGCCTAGGACTGTGCTTGATACAACTCAGGATGTATGTAATGAATTTAGAAATGAATAGATGAAACAATGTAGTTTGAGATAGCAACACCTGAAAATACATTCACCTTTCACCCATTTGGAGCAGCTTGGAAATGAATACTGTGAATCTCACATTGGCTATGGCCCAAGAGGATATGATGACCACCTACTGCATGTTGACTTCAGCCTCTTAAGCTCCACCAAACTTTTCAATAAGACCTGAAATCTATTCCCAAATAAAACAGAATAAAACCAAAACCATGTTTCTGTATTACTACTTTTCAAGTATGGTTTTTATGTTTTTTGTTTTTAGAAGAAGCCTTGCTCTATCGTCCAGGCTAGAGTGCAGTGGTGCAATCTCGGCTCACTGCAACCTCTGTCTCCTGAGCTCAAATGATTCTCCTGCCCCAGCCTCCCATATTGCTGGGACTGCAGGCATGCACCATCATGCCTAATATTTTGTTTTTTGTTTTTTGTTTTTTTGTGACAGAGTCTTGCTCTGTCGTCTAGGGTGGAGTGCAGTAGTGCGATCTAGGCTCACTTCAGCCACTGCCTCCTGGGTTCAAGCGATTCTCATGCCTCAGCTTCTGGAGTAGCTGGGATTACAGGTGCCACCACACCAGCTAATTTTTTGTATTTTTAGTAGAGACGGGATTTCACCATCTTGGTCAGGCTGGTCTTGAACTCTTGACCTCATGATCTGTTTGCCTTGGCCACCCAAAGTGCTGGGATTACAGGCATAAGCCACCACTCCTGTGCAATTTCAGGTATATTTTTAAATGGCAAACAAAACAAAACAAAACAAAACAAACAAACAAAAATATTTGGCAGGGAGATGGAGGTTTCAGTAAGCCAAGATCTTGCCATTGCACTCCAGCCTAGGCAACAGAGTGAGACTCTGTCTCAAAAAGTTAATTAATTAATTAATTAATCAATTTAAAAATTACAAAAAATATTTCTATTAACTTGTAAATAAGAATTAATGGGAAAAAGTGCACAGTATACCACGATATTCAAGAAAACCACTCTGCCATAGAAAACATGAGAAAGTGCCAACAAGTAAATCAAGGTTTGAATTCCAGTTCTGCCAATTCTTAAAGAGCCACATCTCAAGTGTCTGCACCTGGAAGGCTTCAGTCAGCGGCTCACTACTCCAGGACACTTTTAGGAAAGGAATTTTTGCTGGTGTTTCTGCTTGCTTTTAGTAATACCAGTCCCACCTGGAGTGGCTAAAAGCTGGCAGGCGCCCATGTGCTACTGACAAGTGCCTCAGCTTTCCCCCAAGCTGGGATCAGGCTGTGGAAAGGGTGGGGGTCCTCACACCTGCCCTGTGCAGAGGGGCAGGCTCAGGCTCTTGCATCCTCATTCAGATTTGCTACTCCCATACCCAGTGCTGTGTGGTCTGGAGGCCACCACCTTGTGCCAGTGGTCTCTGGCCTGCCTCCCATGGCACAGAGGCAGGGCTAGTGCTCATGCCAGGGGCGACCCAACAGCACCTCCTTTTTGCTCCCACCACTGGCAGCAGGCAAGGGCTTTGCCTGACAACAACAAGTGTTACGTAAGTATTCTGCAGTTGTTACTTAAGAAGCACGGAGAGGGCAGGAGTGCTCCATGGCCCCCAGACTCTTGTTTTTGCTAATGTATTATAAAGCCTTTGTTGCAATTGCTTTTGGTGTTTTAGTCATGAAGTCTTTGTCCATGCCTATGTCCTAAATGGTATTGCCTAGGTTTTCTTCCAGAGTTTTTCTGGTTTGGGGTTTTACTAATTAAAACTAAAGAACTTCTGCACAGCAAAAGAAACTTGCATGAGAGTGAACAGGCAACCTACAGAATGGGAGAAAATTTTTGCAATCTACCCATCTAACAAAGGTCTAATATCCAGAATCTACAAAGAACTTAAATAAATTCATAATAAAAAAACAACCCCATCAAAAAGTGGGCAAAGGATATGAACAGACACTTCTCAAAAGAAGACATTTATGTGGCCAAAAGATATATGGAAAAAACTCATGGTCATTGATCATTAGAGAAATGCAAATCAGAATCACAGTGAGGTACCATCACACACTAGTCAGAATGGCGATTATTAAAAGTCAAGAAACAATAGATGCTGGCAAGACTGTAGAGACACAGGAATGCTTTCACACTATTGGTGGAAGTGTAAATTAGTTCAACCATTGTGGAAGAGTGTGGCGATTCTTCAAGGATCTAGAACCAGAAATATCGTCTGACTCAGCACCCATTACTGGGTATATGCCCAGAGGATTATAAGTAATTCTACTATATAAAGTCACTTGTACACGTATGTTTGTTGCAGCACTATTTACAATAGCAAAGACTTGGAACCAACCCAAATGCCCATCAATGATAGACTGGATAAAGAAAATGTGGCACCTATACCCATTCCCTTGGAAGCTTTTCAGTAAATATTATCTTCCTCCTTCCTTCAATTCCTTATGTTATTAGTTGAATTGTGTCCCCAGCCCCACAAAGATATGTTGACGTCTTAACACTCAGTATCTCAGAATGTGACCTTTCTTTAAGGAAACAGGATTGTTACAGATATAACTGTTAACGATGAGGGCATATTGAAGTAGGAAGGGCACTTAATCCATATGACCAGTGTCTTTATAAGAAGACAACGTGAAGACATACAAAAAGAAAATGCCTGTGACCGTGGAGGCAAAGAATGGAGTTTTAGCCCAGCATGGTGGTTCACGTCTATAATCCTAGCATTTTGGGAGATTGAGGCAGAGAGAATAGCTTGAGTTCAAAAGTTTAATATCAACCTGAGAAACATAGCAAGATCCCATCTCTTAAAAAAAAAAAAATTGCTTAGATAATGGTTGTGTGTGTCCCAGCTGCTCAGGAGGCTGAGGCCAGAAAATGGCTTGAGCCCAGGAGGTTGAGGTTGCAGTGAGTTATAATTGTGCCACTGCATTCTAGCCTGGGTGAAAGAGCAAGGCCCTGTCTCAAAAATAAAAAAGTGAAAAAACATTGCAGTTATACCACCACATACTAAGGAATGCCAAAGATTGCTGGTGATAGCAGAAGCTAAGGGAAAAGCATAGAACACACTTTTCCCTACAGCCTGACCCTAGAGAGCATGGTCCTGCTCACACCTTGCTTCTGGACTTCTAGACGTCAGAGCTGTGAGATAATAAATTTTGGTTGTTTTATGCCACCCAGTTTGTTGTACCTTGATGCAGAAAACTAACCCAGGAAGGCAGATGCTGGAAAATGTTCTCAGGCAGTAGTATCTCTTAATCTCTCAATTTTATACCATTAATCTTCATCACATGCTTTATCACTTCAAAAATTCCTATTTCTTAGTATTTGTGAATTCCAATACTGGACAGTTATAAACATACACCTTAGTTGGTTTTTTATTTGTCTGTTTGGTATTTTTGAGATAGAGTCTTGCTCCATCACCCTGGCTGGAGTGCAGTGGCACAATCTTGGCTCACTGCAACCTCTGCCTCCTGGGTTCAAGCAATTCTGCTTCTGCCTCCCAAGTAGCTGGAATTACAAGCATGCACCACCATGCTCAGCTAATTTTTTGTATTTTTGGTAGAGACAGTGGTTCACCATAAGGCCTGCCTGGTCTTCAACTCCTAACCTCAGATGATCCACCCATCTTGACCTCCCAGAGTGCTGGGATTACAGGTGTGGGCCACCACACCCAGCTACCTTAGTTGTTTTTTGTAGCACATATTTAATTGCTGTAATATCTCAACATAAATGAATTTCTAAAATCCTCAAAACATTTCTAAAGCTAATCTTGCTGTGATTTCCTATTGCAAGAAAGTAGTAATTAACTGCCTTCAATAGAAAAATGTCAGCAAGCTTCAGTCTCTGATGTATTTATACAGATATGACTATCTCCCTACTATATACATCTGAAGGTATATTTTTAAAAGATGGTTTATATATATATAAAATTACTAGTTTGAGGTGTGTTTGATATGTTCTTCATAGGCTGTAATCCACTGCATAGTCAGTGTGATTTGCAACGCATTTATCTTCACAGGGACTCAAGTTTTTCTTCCAGTAGTACTACTCTTTGATTTGTTACTTTTGCCTCTAAAAGCTGTTTAAGGAGGTACTTGAGGATCTTTCTTCACAGTTCCTGCACAATCCCTTAGCTGACTTTCATTTGCAACCATTTGGTGTTACTTAGAAATTTCCATAAGATGATGTTTTATTGCTCTTCCACTGAAAAAGTCATATTCATATTTTGGACTGATTTATCCCAGACTTCAGGCCAGCATTCCCTGAAAGGGAGTTATCATCCCCTTCTGACAATGTGGCATGTCTACTAAACGGTCTCTGAAAATAGCCAGTTTGCAACAAATGATTCAAGTGCCAGGCACTATGCTAGGGCCCAGCATCCTATGTGAAGACAGACATGGGCCTTCCTTGATGGAGATTCACTGTTTAATTAGGAAAGAAGGCAATGAATGCATAATTGATAGCATGCAAAATTTTATGACAAAAATGTTTATAGGTAACACAAAACCAGGCTTTAACCCAGCTTTGCTTGGTCAAGGAAGATTTATTTGAAAAAAACAATGTTTATACTGAGTGCTTAGGGTAAATAGGTGTTAATCAGGTAATAGATTTCTCATAACTTTGCAGTATATACCTGTATCTGTCTTTCATTATTGTTTTCAGATGAGAAAAGATAGAGACATGATATAAATTTTGTCATAGAGTAGCAGAACTGGGACTCCTAAGAGTCCTGTCACTCCAAAGCCTGTAAACTTGGCCACCACACCATACCCACATGCTTCCTGCTACCTGGAGTGCCTTGTCTTCAGTTTTACTAAAAGATCATCTCAAATGGCATAATTGGTAAAACCTTCTCTCATCATGAAGTTGCTCACATTATGTAACTTAATCTTCCTCTACAAAACTCATAGCTTTAAAAAATATTGATATTATTTTGAATTGATAAAACATAATTGTGTACAGATATGGCTTCAAATGTGATGTTTTGATATGCATATATAATGTAGAATGATTAAAGCATTAATTAACATAACATAACCATCACCTCACTCACCTATGATATTTTTATGGTGAGACATTTGAAATTTACTCAGTTATTTTAAAACATAGCATACATTATCATTGAGTACAGTCATGCTGCTGTGCAATAGATCTCAAAACTTATTCTTCCCATCTCTCTGAAACTTTCTGCCTTTTGATCAACCACTCCCCATTCCCTCTTTCTTTATCTCCCACTCCAGCCTCTGGTAACCCTCATTCTACTCTCCACTTCTATGAGCTCAACTTCTTTAGAGTTCACATATAACTGAGATCAAGTGGTATTTGTCTTTCTTCTTGTAGTTTATTTCACATAGCCTAATGTCCTCCAAGTCCATCCATTTGTATATGTGTCTATGTGTGCCTGTGTGTGTCTTATAAAAGAGATATAAATTATGAACACATACATATGTAAAAGCAAATTAATTCTGTATTCCTTTTTATTCTTTTAACTAAATCTGCATGTTTCTACTATTAGAAACAGAGAGAGAGTTCTTAGAAATTGGCAGGAAGGAAGGAAGGAGGGAGGGAGAAAAGGAAGGAAGAAGGAAGGAAGGAAGGAAAGAAGGAAGGCAGGAAGAGAAGGAGGGAGGGAAACAGAAGGGAAGGGGGTCAATTTCAAATAAGATTGAAACGAACTAATGCTTGTATCACCCAGAGTGCCTAATAGCCATGTGAATATAGACTCTTGTCTGTATATAACAGCTGACTTGAAAGTCACTTATAGATTATCAAGTTTCAAACTGAGTAGCTAAACATTGGTATAACCTCACCAGGTGGGGAATATCTGACTTTACAATTTTTGGGGGTATTTTTTCTCAGACTTTCTTTCTAAAATATGAATAATGAGACAGTACTAAAATTTTTAATGTAGATTTTATAGTTGGAAGGTATTTATTACTGAGAACAAAACAAAGCAAAAATCTTCTCTCTAGATTTAGTAATTTTTTTCCAGTGAAATCTCATTTAACCATCAAACCCCAATTATTCTCAAAATCATTAATTTAAGTTACAAAAATCTCACCTTAAGAACTTTCTATGTCAAATACAGAGAGAAGGGAGCCCACTTGAATAAATAATACATACGATCGATAATATTAAAAAAAATCAAAAGTCTGGGGTGGCAATATCTGACTGTGTAGAACCAAGTTAATAATTTTAAAAAAACCCAATACTACCCTACCCCAGTAATGTAACACTTGCTGATAACAGAAGCATCAGTTCACTCTTGTATTCAGTAAAAAATGTGTATTTAACATAGCAATGCCTGCAAGACATGTTACATATTGCCCTTCAGAGATATGCAGAGAAACATGGGGATGATGTCTCTTAAAACAAACAGCAATTTATTTTTATGATGCTTTTTCCCATATGGAAGACTAGCATTTGAATCTCTCAAGAGTGTTTTCCCCAACAATTCTGACACCATGTAGAAAGTGAACAAATGTTTCCCTAGGATGTCTTTGCTAAGGCAAATGTTTTTCTGATTTTATGAAGTGCTGTTTTTCTATCCTTCATGAGTTGCATGAAGAGATTTAGCCAGAATATATTCCAGAACAACAAGGTCCTGCATTGTTCATTTTCTCCTGATCCTGAACATTGCTATGTGCTTCTCCTCCCCTTTCTCGTTTGATTCCTGCTTGAGGTTCTCCTTTCTCAGCCTAGAAGATATAAAACCTTGTCATTTCACGGGCTCATGTCTTACTCCATTATTGTTGCCACTGTGCCTACTTTTTTTTTTTTTTTTTTTTTTTTTTTTTTTTTTTTTTTTTTTTTTTTTTTTTTTTTTTGTAAAGACAGAGTCTTGCTATATTTCCCAGGCTAATCTTGAACTCCTGGTCTCAAGCGATCCTCCTGCCTTAACCTTCCAAAGTGCTGAAATTACACGCATGGGCCACCGCGTCTGACTACTCTATATTTTTATCACTAGTGCTGTTTGTTTCATTCATATAATTATAATTATCTGTCTTATTTGTTTTGTTTTGTTTCCTCTAACAATAGCTTCAAGGACGGGGGTGATACGTTGCTCTTGTGTCATGATCTGTTAACAGAATGGTACTGAACACTTAATTTCTATGAGCTGAGTAACTAAAGACAATTCCTGGCTGGGAACAGTGGCTCATACCCATAATCCCAGCACTTTGGGAGGCTGAGGTGGGCAGATCACTTGAGGTCAGGAGTTCAAGACCAGCCAACATGCTGAAACCCCATGTCTACTAAAAATACAAAAATTAGCTGAGCTTGGTGGCACATGCCTGTGATCCTAGCTACTCCGGAGGCTGAGGCAGGAGAATCATTTGAACCAGGGAGGTGGAGGTTGCAGTGAGCTGAGATCATGCCACTGAACTCCAGCCTGGGTGACAGAGTGAGACTCCATCTCAGAAAAGAAAAGAAAACAAATGTATCTAACACACATATTTTCTCTGTAAGGCACATCTCAGCTTTCATGTATGGATACTAGACAGTGCTTCAGCACTATACTTGGGGGCCATTTTAAACAGGTAAATTACAAAAAAAAAAAAAACTCCACAAAATTTGAAAACTATGGTACCAAATGCACCATGAAAAAACATTTGTTTACACTTTGATAGTGGAAACAATAAGGCAGAGTGTCTTCTTGTTCAATCTCAGCTGTGAATATGTGCATTAGGCAACATTTTTTCCCACTCTGTGCATGTTTGTGAGTGACCGCAAAAGTGTCACTAATGCATAATGAGTAGACAAATCAGAATTCATAAATAATAAGCATGATCTGTAACTTATCTGAGGTCACAGGTTATAAATTATGCTATTTAGGATTTGATTCTGAAATTCAGTGGTCTGCATCAAACATGCACAAAATGTATACTAAAATAAAACTCTGGAAAAGATATAGTCATCATATTATTTTTATTTCCCTAAAGATCATGCTGGTGTGTATGTGTGTGAGTGTGTGTGAGCGTGTGTGTGTGTGTGTTCATGAGTTGACATGTTACATTTCAACAATGAGATATGTGACCAATTTCTGTTAATTACAAAAAATAGTTGGAGAATTTTATTCTGGTCTCTTTTAGATATATTTTGTTTATTTAATTTACATAGTTATGATTCTATGTTAGTGTATGAACAAGTATTAAGCCTCACTTCTGCCCTCTAAATGTCTGCTGAAGTCAACTAACAACAGACAAATTAACAAAAAAGGCATACACACTTATTAACATGCATGTAGACACAAGAGTCCTGTAACAATGATACTCAAAAAAACCCCACCCAAGATAGGTTAGGCTTAAATGCACTATTTATGAGGGAAGGAAAAAATGGGGGATATTGGCAGTTTTGAGGAATAGTAGATTATTTTCAGAGAAATTAAATGAGCTCAAAGACCAGACAACAGTTTTTAAACGATACTCTGTGGAACCTGAATGAAAGAAGTAGTGAGATGATGAGGGGCATAACTGTACTGCAAACAAAGGTTGTCTTATTATGCAGATAAAGTTTCTTAAGATAATCTCTCATAGCTGCACTCAAGAGAATAAATCAAAAGTCTGCCTGGGCATGGCCAAAATTTTCTGTTTTTTCTCAGGTACTAAATCTTTCCTGTTTATTTGATGAGATTCCTAGGGAGGAGGTCTTGAGAAAATTGCATTTCTTTTGGAAAGAAGTTTCCTCATTCAGTTAAGGAAATTCCAAAGAGAACTGAGGGTAGTGAGACAAGAGCAAATTGGAGAATATTTGGTTTTGAGGCAGATTCTAAAGTCTTTCATTTTTTTTTTTTTACAATTCAAAGTGTTCAGCATGCCAACAAATCACACTCTGGGGTATTATTTACTGAGCCTCAACATCATGATCTGATCGTATACCCTAAATACAGAATAAAGTAATATAGGAAATTACTCAGAAATTAACTGCAAGTCAAATTAAGAAAATAACATGATGTGTACTATTTGAACTTATTTTTAGGAGATATATATATATATATATATATATATATATATATATATACAGAGAGAGAGAGAGAGAGAGAGAGAGGAAGTATCTAGGAAGATATAATTGGTGGTATAAATAAGGGCAAATCATTGTTATATATTTGTATTTATATCAAGATAGATAGGTAGATCTTTACATACATTTAAAATATATGCCTGAAGCCGGGCGCGGTGGCTCACACCTGTAATCCCAGCACTTGGGGAGGCCAAGGCAGACAGATCACGAGGTCAAGAGATCGAGACCATGGTGAAACTCCATATCTACTAAAAAATACAAAAATTAGCTGGATGTGGTGACGCCCACGCCATGGTCCCAGCTACTCGGGAGGCTGAGGCTGGAGAATTGCTTGAATCTGGGAGGCGGAGGTTGCAGTGAGCCGCGATCGCACCACTGCACTCCAGCCTGGGGCCTGGCGACAGAATAAAATAAAATAAAATAAAATATTATATATATATATATATATATATGCCTGAAAAATGATCATAAGGTACTGATATGGTTTGGATGTTTTTCTCTTCCAAATTTTATGTTGAAATATGATTCCCAAAGTTGAAGTTGGAGCCTTAGTGGGATGTGATTTGATCATGGAGAGAATCCCTCATGGATAGTTGGTACCATCCCCTTGGTGATAAGTGAGTTCTTGCCCACTTAGCTCACATGAGGTCTGGTTGTTTAAAAGTCTGGGACATCCCCTTACTCTCTCTCTTTCTGACCATGTGATGTGCTGGATCCCTGTCACCTTCTTCTATGAATAAGAGCTCCCTGAAATCCTCACCAGAAGCTAATCAGATGCTAGCACTGTGCTTCCTGTACAGCCCGAAGAACTGTGAGTGAGTTAAATCTCTTTTCTTTATTAATTCCCCAGTCTCAGGTATTTATAGAAATGTAAGAATAGCCTAACACAGGTACAAATTATATATTTTGTTTTGCGAAATATTACCCATAATACATCCTGAAAAATCTATGTCAATAAAAAATTTATGTCTACACTCTCATTTTGATGTCCATATTCTTTTTCACTTTATAAACGTACTGAATTACTTTTGCCCATTCTCTCTTTTTGGACTTTCAATATGTTACCTATTTCTCCTGTTAGAATAAATGTCTTCATTAATGCATGTTGGAATATTTAAAGCTGCTTTTTCCCTAGTGTATCCTCTGGATCTAAATGCATATATAATTTAGGATTATGATGCATATTGCTGTACTTCTTCATTTAAATATTTTAACAAATTTTATCTTATTATAAATGTATCAAAATATATTTTCCAGGGCATAAACCAGATTTTATGGTAAACTAAATCAAATTATCATTTAAAATTTTAAGTTTATTTGATTATTAATGAGGTCGAATAACTTTTATTTCTTCTTTTAATTTATTCTTTTATGAAATGCCTGTTGATGTCTTTACACAAACGGGGTGCTTGTTTTTAATCCCTAATTTACCAGTCTTTTTCTTAAATTGTATTGTCAGGTTAGTTGAGGTATAATTTCCACAGTAAAATTCTCTCTCTTTGGCTTACTGTTCTATGAATTTTGACAAACTCTTTCAGTGGTGTAGAAATCACCATAATAAAAATAAAGAATACTTTCATCATTTCAAATGATCTCCCATGCTCCTTTTAAAATCAACACCTCCTTCCGTGTTTAGTCCATGCGAACATAACATTTTTTGTTGTCCATACAGATTAGTCCTTACAAGAAAGTCATCTAAATGAAATCATACAGTAATGTTTGTCTTTATAGTCTGCCTTCTATCACTTAGCACAATGCTTTTGAAAATCATCAGTGTTATTGTTTACAATGATTGTTTTCCTACTGACTGCCTGATTGATCATTGAGTAGATTCTATGGCAATATGAATTTTAATATATATTACATAGCTATAATATATATAATATTTAATATATATTACATAGATGCTATTCAAAAGAGTAATTCTAGTTTAGGCTTGTACCAGCAAAATATAAGAATTTCTCTTTAACATCATAAAAAATATGAATAGTTGAACAAGATGCTGTATAATTTGGGTCAGAAAATGCTAAAAATGTAACATATTTAGTTTGTGTCACCACTTTTCTTGTTGTAACTGTATATTTTTCTTTGAAATAACTATTTTATGCTGGAAACTCAATTCATTTGTCTCGTTAGCTATAATAATCCATTGTTTCCTCATGAACAACTAGTAGATTTAGGTCCATGAGCTGTGGCTCTTATTGTCTTTATATTTATTTATTTATGTACTACATTATTAAACTCTCTCCTTCACTGAATTTGTGATTATTTAGATTATTTGGAAATTTAAAGTGAGAAATTCCAAATTTGTCTAAACTTATAGATACTAATACAATTTGAGAAACAATTTTCTCAAACTGAAAAATGAGTCATATATATAATATGAGTTATTTTATCATATATGACATATATGAGAAAGAATATTAGTTCAGCAGAAATTACAAAAAAGCAAAAAGAAATATGTTTTTATGGCCAGGCGTGGTGGCTCATGCCTATAATCCCAGCACTTTGGGAGGCCAAGGTGGGCGGATCACGAGGTCAGGAGTTTGAGACCAGCCTGGCCAACATAGTGAAACTCAGTCTCTAATAAAAATACAGAGGCCGGGCGCGGTGGCTCACGCCTGTAATCCCAGCACTTTGGTAGGCTGAGGCGGGCGGATCACGAGGTCAAGAGATCTAGACCATCCCGGCCAACATGGTGTGAAACCCCGTCTCTACTAAAAATACAAAAAAATTAGCTGGGCATGGTGGCGCGCGCCTGTAGTCCCAGCTACTCGGAAGGCTGAGGCAGGAGAATTGCTTGAACCCGGGCGGAGGAGATTGCAGTGAGCCGAGGTCACCTGGCGCCTGGAGACGGAGTGAGACTCTGTCTCAAAAAACAAAACAAAACAAAACAAAAAAACAGAAAATTAGTCGGGTGTGGTGCAGACACCTGTAATCCCAGCTACTTGGGAGGCTGATGCAGGAGAATCGCTTGAACCCTGAAAGCAGAGGTTGCAGTGAGCTGAGATTGTGCCATTGCACTCCAGCAGGGGCGACAGTGTGAGACTTTCTCTCTCTCTCTCTCTCTCTTTCTCTCTCTCTCTCTCTCTCTCTCTTTCTCTCTCTCTCTCTCTCTCTCTCTCTCTCTCTCTCTATATATATATATATATCTCCAAACTCTCTCTCTCTCTCATATATGTATATAAGAGAGAGAGAGAGAGTTTGGATTCCATAAACACACACACACACGTGTGTGTGTGTGTGTGTGTTTATGGAATCCAAACTTAAATGGGGGGATAAGAATGTGGATGTGAGGTGGAATATCTAGTTACATGGTGGAGAAACATAAGAGACAAAGGGAAGTAAGAGGCAGTTCACCAAGGCAGGGAAATCTTTGATTATATATTTAAAACAGACAATAATCACATGAAATGACTCTCTCTGGGAGGGGAAGATTTTATATTTTAATGTGGTAAATATATAAGCAGCCTTGTATAGACCTCTACATGAGCCTATTTCTCTTCTACTAGGTTGTAATGCTTTCAAAGAGAAGAAACACATCTTTTTAAAATATTTTTTTGCTAACATCTATCCTGGTAAAGAGGATTTACAGCAAATGAGCACACGATATATTTTCTCCACAGTGTGAGTTGGGGGATGTTGGTTGAAGTTGACTTTTCTGTCTGGTTGCTTAATAATACTTCTTTCTAATTTCACCATTCTTCTCACTATTTTCTTCTCAACCTATCCTAAGAGATTTCTTTATTTATTCAACAACTATTTATAGAGTGCCAGGTACTATTTTAGGTACTTAAATGACTTTAAATATGAAATTTCACTAGATCTGCATGTTACAAACTTCTGTTAGTTATAGTCTACGCGTTACTGACATTATTTTTAATTAGAGAAGAGTTCATTCTTATTTAGTGCTTTACACTTAATATTTACTTAATAATTTTTAGCTAAAATGTTTGAGGAGAGTTCATTCTTATTTAGTGCTTTATACTTAATATTTACTTAATAATTTTTAGCTAAGATGTTTATTTAAATATTTTAAAATGAAATTTTATATCACTACCTGTTATGGAATGAATTGTATTCCCCTCAAAAAATTAATACATAATCCTTCTGTTCTACATAAACGTGATGATTGTGTTTCAATGCTGACGTGTAAGATGTGCCTCTCGCTAATGTTATTATAATGTTGGCACATTACCTGACATTTTATATATACATATCATATGTTGAAATCCTAACACCCATTTCCTCAAATATGACTTTCTGTAGATGGGGGTCTTTATTGAAATAATTAAGTTAAAATAAAGACATTAAGGTGGCCCCTAATCCAATATGACTAATGTGTTCATAAGAGAAAATTTAGATGCAGGCACATACATAGAGTGCCCCTAAATGTATTTAAAGAAAATACATTACTCTTGTTAAACCATCCAGTGTGTGATACTTACAACAGCCCTAGACACTAATGTACTTCCATAATTGCAAAATCATTTCTACTTGCAATGTAAAAGTAATTATTAAAAATAAATGTACCTCTATTAAAATTTTAAATTGTGTTTTAAAGGATCTTAAAAATATATATTCTTGTATCTCAGACTTTCACAATATGGACTGAGCTTTGGAATATCACCTAGGAAGGTAAGTGTTTACACAAAGTTGGAGACAGGCATCAAGGCCACAGTGCCTTTTCCAAAGCAGCTGCGTCTTCCTTTGACATTTTATTCATTCAACGCAGTATATTTGGAACTGTGTCAGGGTCTGCAGTCATTGCGTGAGGGACTAAAGCACCAGACCCAGGCAGCATTTAAAACTGGCACAGTGAAACTCTCTCCAAGGACCCTCCCTGCAGCCCCCAAGGCTGCCTGTAACCAAGAAGCATTGAACTGAAACAGGTATAGAGTTTCTGCCCACGCCTCACACTCCTGGCTGCCTCCAGCTTGGGCCCCTGCCTGGACACTCCCAAGTGAGATGTTGAGAAACTAGGCCCCTAGATCCAATTTGGGAAATTGGCTTGAGGCAAAAACTGGAAAAGAAATAAAAGACTGGATGATGAAAAATGATACCTAGAGAAACAAGGACAGCAGGTGGTAGCCTGGGAGGCATTAAGAGGGAAAAACACTGAACAAAGGACAGAAGATGAATAGAAAGGAAGATCTTGAAAAATGGGATTTGAATGAGAAAAGCTAAAGGAAAACAGAAACACATTCTCTACCCTTTAACAATGTTGATTATTTTCCCTCCACCTTCCTTTCTCACGCTGGTCTCTCTCGGCCTCTGCATCATCTAAAGTCCACTGATGCTCTTTTTCTTACCCTTTGCTAACCAGACTTGCCAGGTCCTTATTTCTTTGTCTCGGTCACCCTGCCTCACTCGTCTCCCTATTGTCATCTAGCAGATGAGGAGTGGGCTCTGATGGTTCTATTTCAAATGCCATGAGGAATAACTATCATTTCTGATAGTCTCAAATAATATTTAAATACTTTTAAAGCACCGATTGACTAAAGTCAATTTAGGATTTTCACAACTACGTAAAAATATGCATCATTTAGAATGAATATAGGTAAAGTTGGCTTTACTTATTAAAATGCACCACAGTCTAATACCCAACTATTCTATGGACTACTGTTATTTCCATCCAATTATATTTCACCATCATGCAATACATTTCATCAGCCTATCTCAGCCTAAGAATGAAAGAATTTTACCATTTAAAAAAATACAATGATTAAGAAAAAATAAAACTAGGCTTTCTGACATTGCCACCTTGATTACAATATGATATACCACTTCTTAAAATGAGCAAGGTCCAGAAACAGAGAAGCTATTAGAAATGTATTCTCAGGATGATTTAATTATCCAACATCTCCCAAGTAAAGCACACTAAAGAGTTATTTGCATGTAAATTCTGTTGACAGTGTATTATCTTTACTATAGAACTGTGCATGAGAAAAGATTCTTCCAATTACTAGTAGAAACATAAACAACGCTATTTTTTAAAATGTATTTATTTAAACGTTGGTAAGAGAAATATTTCTACAAATCCACAGTAGACTCACTGTAACTCTAGATATGCATTTGTAAGCATATGGCGGCATGTATTAGAAGTGTAGCTACTTTTTTTTTCTTTTAATTTATTTTCTGAAGAAATTGTTGCCATTTTCACCTTCATAGTTACCAATTAACAGACATCAACTCTGAATCAGCAACTAAGGCATTTTCAGGTTTCATATACACAATGAAACTGTGAGTGGGTATTAGTTGATCACTTGTGAATATAAAGAATGTGGCAGAGAGAGATTTGGAGCTGGCAGTAATGGTAGAAGAAAGATCCAAGATTCAAAGCTTTGTCTGCTGGCCCCTAATCCTTGCTTTTTCAGGAACGCAAATGAGTCTCCTTCTCTGTCTCTGTCTCTTTCTCTTTTACATATTTACTATGTCGTGCAATCATTACCACTATCTAATTGCAGAATATTTTCATCAGCCCAAAAAGGAGCCCAGTACCTATTGGCAGTCAGTCTCATTCCTCCATCTTCCCATATACTGACCACCACTCATCTGTTCTCAGTCTCTATGGATTTGCTTCTTTAGGATATTTAATATAAATGGAATCTTAATATGTTTCTGGATTCTTTCATTTAGCTTCAGGTTTTCAAGGTTCACCCATTTTGTAGCATACAACAGTGCTTCATTTCATTTTATGGCTGTGTAATATCACTTTGTGTGGATGTACCACATTCTGGTGATAGACATTTAGGTTGTTTTCTCTAAATCACTTTTCATAGCATAATCAGATCAGGTATCCCAACAACAGTGAAGGTTCTGAGATTTTTACCTTACTAACCAACTAACAATTTAACATATTACAGTTTAATGGATTCTGGCAGAAGACATGAGACCCCTGGATCAGAGACACAGGATTTTATTACTAATGGTACGGTAATTATCATGAGTCTCATTTTTGCATCAGTTCTCCTTATCTTACAAGTCTCATGGAGGCAACCCTCAGCGACCCAGTTGAAGCTGTGCATAGAGTGGATTTGCATCACAGTGAAAAGCCTCAGCTTAGTGAATACGATTTTTTTAATACAATAAACTGTAAGTAAGCCTTTCCAAACATTGGTATGGGAAAAGACATTATCTGTTGCACTAGATAGTAAACAAACCTGCCCTGGTGATACTATCCATATTTTCCAAGATTGCTTGCTATATAGAATCCTTGAAAACATACTCTGGAACAAAAGGTCATTTAATGACTGTACTTACAAGATACTGAGTATCACAAGAGATTCACGGAAAATTGTCTCCCAATAGAGAGTGCTCTGTTGCTTTTCTAATTTAATGAATGAAGTACCTACCAAAGAATAGTCTTTGATAATTTTTTGGCCATATTTTGCTTTTACTATCAAGAATACATATTTTTATTAGAATATGATTTGTTATTGAGGAAACCAGCTAGCATTACAAGAATCTGTTGGTCCACTGTGGGTCAGGCATTGCACAGTTCATTAGATGCATTATTGTATTTAATTTCTGTGATGACATATGCAAAAATTTATATTTTTTTCATCTTACAAATGAGGAAACTGCAGCTCTGAGATATTAAGTGACTTGCATAGAGGTTCACAGCTAGTAAAGGATGGAACCATGATTTAAAACTCTGACTAAGCTGATTCCAAAGAATTTTTTATACTAATATTTTATAATCCAAGGCAGATTGTGAATGTGCTAAAACAGATATATGAACATTAACGTTGTCATAACAAAGGAGGTAGTTTCCTGTAGAGAAATAAAAAATTGTGTATCACTAAGAACACAGAAACTGATCAAATAAGTGTGTCTGTAGTTCAAGGAGCACAAGTATTTGGTATGGCAGATATGTAGTATGGCTTGAAAAATGGCACAGAGAATTTACACATGACCAGAATGATGGAGGACCTTGAGTAACCTGACATCATACTCAGAAGAGGCTGATGAGAACACCTATTCCTTGGGAAGAAACCACCAGCACCAGGTCTTAAGATTCTGGCTTTTTGCTTTGCTCAAATGTAGAAAAATCTCTATCCTGGATAGGGAGTATCCAGGAAGAATAGGAAAGAAACTTCCAGGTGTATTTATGCTGTAGGAAGTACAGACATCTCATTTCAGTTCTTAAGACATTTGGGTAGCAAAAAAAAGGAGGGGCTGCCAACATGTTGTAGCTTCTATTTTTGTTCCTCACCAATTCAGCCTCTGGGAAAATAAAATAAATTCTTTTTATTGTGTGTCTAATACAATCAAAATATAATAAATTCAAGCTGAATTTATGCTTATAAAGTCTATTCAAGTGGCTTTCAAACTGTTTTTGTGATAACAAAATGTTATAAATAATGTATTATGCCAAATTTCGCTATATAAAGAAAATGATGTGTACAAATCTCTAGAGATGAATTAAGAACCAAAATTACTAGTCCATTCCCTTTCCATATATTGACTCCTGGAGCACCTTCCAGGGATGCTAAATCTCTATATCACAGTGCAAAAGCTGAGTACCTAGCCCAATAGCCTATTTTACTGGTGAAAGAACTGAGACTCAGGGAACGGAAGCAGCAGGCTAGTATGTCAGTGGTAGAGTTAAGAACATTTCTAGGTAAATATGGCACAGAATTATTTCGGTGCCACTTTGACAACGGCTCTACACTGGCTTTACTTGAGCCCATGCTCTTGCTTTGCCCACTCATTCCAGCAGGCTGTGCTTAGCTCGCACTGTCGGCCCAGATACCATGCCACCTTGGCTCTGCACTCAGTGCATGGCTGGTCCAGGCGTGCTGCAACTGGCTTCTGCCTTGGACACTGGCATCTGGATGAGGGGGATGCAGCAGAACCCTAAAACTTGGAGACTCCAGCAACTGTGGAGCCCCAAGAGGCTGTCACAGCTTCGTCTGGGAGAATCGTGAGGTTTGAGCCACCAGAGAGGGAGTCTCACTCTGTCACCGAGGCTGGAGTGCAGTGGAACAATCTCGGCTCACTGTAACCTCTGCCTCCAGGGTTCAAACAATTCTCCTGCCTCAGCCTTCCAAGTAGCTTGGATAGCAGGTATGTGCCACTGAGGCTGGCTAATTTTTATATTTTTAGTAGAGATGGGGTTTCACCATCTTGGCCAGTCTAGTCTTGAACTCCTGACCTCATGGTCCACCCGCCTTGGCCTCCCAAAGTGTTGGGATTACAGGTGTAATGCGCCTAGTGCATTCTCTCTTTCATTCCTGGTGCTTGCAGCTCAGCAAACAGGGGAGTGTTATAGTTCATTTGCTCCAGCAGCCTGTGGCTTGGCAAATGGGAGGGTGATGCAGTTCTGGCTTGGGAGTCCCAAGGTCGGGGCTCCCAGAAGGGTTGCAGCTCTTCACGCTTATAGTCCAGCAAACAGGAGCATGCCACAGCTCTTTTCTTGTTTTTTCTTTTTCTGTTTTTTTTTTTTCTTTGAGATTGAGTTTTGCTCTTGTTGTCCAGGCTGGAGTGCAGTGGCACGATCGTGGCTCACTGCAACCTCTACCTTCCGGATTCAAGTGATTCTCCTGCCTCAGCCTCCCAAGTAGCTGGGATTACAGACACCCACCACCACTCCTGGCTAATGTTTTGTATTTTCAGTAAGGATGGGGTTTCTCCATGTTGGTTAGGCTGGTCTCAAACCGCCCCCATGATCCTGTCATCTCTACCGGTCCCTCCCCTGACACGTAGGGACTATTGACATATGTACATATTTTCTTCAGTTTGGGAAATTTTTAGCTATTATTTGGTTCAATAGGTTTTCTAGGCCTTTGCCATTCTCTTTTTCTGGAACACCCAGAATTGGAATATTTGGTTACTTTGTGTTGTCAAATATGCTAAGTAGGTTTTTTGTATTTCTTTTTCTTGCTATTTTTGTCTGACTGAAGTTATTTTAAAAGACCTGTCTTCAAGTTCAGAAATTCTCTTTTGCTTCTTCTGGTGTATTGTTGAAGTTGTTGATAATATTTTTATTTCTTTCATTAAATCTTTCAATTCCAGGATTCATGTTTTATTCTTTTTTATGATTTAGCTCTTTGGTGAATTTTTCATTCAGATCATAATTGATTTTTCCATTTCCTTTGTATTATTTATCTGTGTTCTTTTGTGTCTCACTGAGCTCATTTTATAGCATTATTTTGAATTCTTTTTCAGGAATTTGATGTATTTTATTTTCACTTAATTTGTTGTGGAGAAACATTGCATTCCTTTGGAGGTGTCATGTTTCCTTGCTCTTTAATTATGTGTGTGTGTGTGTGTGATTATGTTCATAACTGCACATACAGTATAATAGTCCTTTCTTCCAATTTTATAAATTGGGTTTTGTAGGAAAACATATTTTTCTATATATGCGTCTCTAGTGTTGGTTGGGCAGCATGCTTTGGCTCTGATTCTAGGTGCAGAGCCTTGTAGTCTCTTAGTCTCTGTATTATTTATATGAGTATAACCAGCCTTAATCATATTTGTGATTTCCTCAGTGGCTTAGCTGTGGTTATTACTGGAGGATATGTTGAGGCTTTGCTGGGGACAGGAACTCAAGGCAGGCTGGTACTTAGTGGTGATGGTGAGGGGTTAAGTATGCTAAGCTTTCAGTCTCCAGGTGGTATAAATGGACATCAGGGGTAGCAGGTTCAGGGAGGCCAATCCTTGGGCCTTCAGGAGCTCTATCAGGTGATAATAGTAGCAGCAGTTAGCTGGGCAGCAGGCAGGCCGTTGGGTCCCTGGAAAAGCATTTAGTGTCAGTACTGGCTGTAGTGCCTTGGAGCCCCAGGCAGCATGAGTGAAAAGCAGTGGTGGTGGCAACATGGTGGGATAGACAGTCCCCATATCCCCACATGGTATGCATGAGTGGATGCCAGTGGCAGTGATGAAAAAGGCTGGGTGGTCTCATTTTTAGGCTCCCAGGAAAAATGTGTGCAGATGCCAGTAGTGATGGATAGGGTAGGTCAAACCTCAGGTCCCTGGAAAATATGTGTGGGAACTGGCATGCTGGGTGGCCCCATGCTCAGGCCCCTGGAAGGCATGCATAGGCACCAGTGGTAGTGGATAGGGTGGATCCATACCCAGGACCCTAGAACACATGCACAATTACAGGAAGGTGGCAACAGCAGGTAGGGTAGGCCAGTCCTCAGGCCTCCATGGTAGCCACAGGTGCAGGCAGTGGCTGGTGGAGCTGATCAATGCCGAGGCCCCCAGAAGATGAGTGCAGGTGTGAGTGGCAGCAGGCAGGGCAGATCAGTCTTCAAGTCCTATTATCATGGACTCTGGCACTGGCAGGGGAAGTGCATGTGGTGGGCCTGTCCTTAGGTCCCCAAGTGGTGCACATGGGAGCAATGATCCTTAGATTTCTATCTGTAGAGACAATAATAATACTTGACTCCTTAGGTTAAAGTAATTATCTGGTAATACAACAAATGGAGAGTTTCTAGCACAAAGCCTTAGAATATAGAAGGTGTTTCATAAGTGAATGCTATTTTCCTGAAGATAATGGTTTTCTATTTGGACAATGCACTGGAGTATGTATCAGTAGACATGAGTTATAGGTATATATTTGCCACTAACCAGCTATGTTACCTTGGACAAGTTACTAAATCTCTATAGTTCCTCGTTTATAAACCCAGAAAAAAGTCTGTGTCACTTTTTCCTCCAGGGTCGCTCTGAGCACATATAACTCTATGAAATTTTATAACCTCATACCAGCTAGGAAGTAGCAATCATTTTACTTTAAAGTGTACTTTGGTCAGGTACTTCAAGGGAAAGTCTTATTTTGACTATTAAAACCTTTTCATAATTCATTGCATATTCAAACAAATGAAACTCTTTTTTTACTCATAAAATTTGAGTACCTAATTAGTGCACATTTCATCTGTTAACTCTGCATCTGTAGTTTCACAACTTAGCATATAGATACATTTGGCAGTGAATTCTATATATGTATAGCAGAATCTGAAAGATACCTTTACTGACATTTTGTAGCCCCAATTCTTGATGTCAAGGTCAAGAATGTAGCAAAGTTCACAGGCAAAATCTGAACCAAATACTAGTCCATTTGGACTGAACTCATTCAGAGGATAGTGACCATTTCTTCTGCTGTGTTTGGTGAAGGAAATGGAGAAATAGAGAAGTGGAGATGATATAGTTAAGCTTTGCAGATGATCACACCAGTTTTATTGTCAGGTTCTTCTTCATTTATAGCAACAGTATTTGTGGATGCATAATTGGCACTCTGCCAACCTATAGGGCATAGCACTGCAAGTGGAAGCCAAGAAGGTGTCATGCTAGAAACAAAATCGTGAAGGGATAATAGAAGTAATGGAGATGGGATTAAGGTCAACCTATTGATGCTAATATTGTACCTACACTATGGTCGGATCACGGATTTGTTACTTTGTCCTATTCTTTCCTGTGCATTTTTCTTTTCTGCAAGATTTGCTTATATGAAGCTTTAAAAAGTCCTAAATGTGAGCATAATATACTGATTCATATCTATTCCAAAAAAAAAAAAACCACAGCATTTCAGTTTTTGCTTTATTTCTTACATTCTGACCCTAAGAGGCTTCATACTAAAAGAATTTTGGACACTTAGAAAGGTGCAAAGACTTGAAAGCATCCTTTGAATAAATATCAGCAGTAGCAAGTCCACAATAGATTCACCTACTGAGATTACCAACACACATTCCTTAGAATCATGAAAGTCAAGTCCATGCTGGAAAGTGAAACACTGCCAAATACTATTCTTTAAAATGGTCAACGGTACTAATTTCAATCATTAGTGCGTGTACCACTTGTCTTTATTATTTGACTTGCTTTTTAAAAATCTATAAAATGGGCATCTGTTCAATCTGTCTCAGAAAATTTTGAAAGCTTATAGTAAAATAATAGAAGTGAAAGTATAGTGAAAAAGTCAACATGTGGATTTGCAAAATGTCTTTGAAAAAAAACTTTTTTGTAGCTGAAATTCTTTCAGAAATGAATTCCTGTTCTTAACATTCTGGAGTACAAAGCCTTGGCTCTAGATTTGTGTTTGCCCTCAGATATGGTTGTTATTTCCTGGAATTCATGAATAAAATTCTTCATTTCCTTAAATTTCAATCCTTCTACTTCCTGTCTCATCTTATTTCTTAGTGTTTTGTTGTTGTTTGACTTGAACACAGCAGCAAACCCAAGTACAGAGAGATGATATTCAGAGGAAGTTCATAAGCAGAGCTGGAGATACTTGAGAGCTCTTTGATTTCCTTGCTGCTCTTTTATTTTAAAAACAAATTCTTCTCCTTGGCCCTCAGATACCTACAGTGTCTATTTTGTCAAAGTTGACCCTCTAGCCTGTCTGGTATTTCCCCTTAAGCCTTCCTACCTGAACTCTGATCTTTGTCCTGTGATTGAGATATTGGTTCTTCTCCCGGGAATAATTCTCCTGCAAGCTCCAACGTATTTGGTTTGTAGCACCCAAGAGTAGATTTCTTTTTCGGTAACTGACATTCTTCCAAAGAGTGTTGACTGAAACTAAAATCCACTCCTCCATGTCACTTCACTCTGTCACCCACTAACTGATCATTGTAATATAGCAACGTCTTGCACAAAATTGTACCTCAGTCATGCAACAATCATCACTAGCCCCAAATGTAACCATCTTTTCCAATTTCATGACCTTACTCTTGCAATTAAAAGCAAACATGTAAAGTCACCTACAATGTGTGGCATACAAGGCTTGTATTTGGGTCAAATAACTTCAATTTTCTACCTCCTTCATTTTGAGTAAATAGAAAGTGTAATAAAATGTAATTAAAAATATGTTCGAATATATGTAAATGACAAGGATTGAGCGACTTCCTCAAGTGTCACATCATTATCATCGCCATGATTTTCTCATCCTTTCCAAACCTAGAATTTTTAGAATACTCAAATGCCACGTACCTCCAGTTCAGGACCAGGACCACAGGATTCCGCTTTCCTGTGCAGTCAGAAAGAAGAGTGAATGAGGCCTAAAGCTGCAGAGCAATACTTTCCAAATAGAATCACTGGAAAGAACTTGACATTTCTCACACCTAGGAGATGCCAACTAAATCAAAAGCCTGTGGGTGAAACGTTGAAACAAAAATTAAAGATCCCTAGATACTTCTACTTTGCAGCCAAGGTTGAGAATCACTGTTTTACAAACAGATTCTGTTTCCGTTAAGTCTACTAGAAGCAATTTGAGTGCCCTTTTTGCCCTCTGAAAGACAATGATTTGCTTCATGGCAGGTTTTCCCAGTGAAACAGAGAGCAAAATCAGACAGAGATTGGCCCATCTGGGAGTAGAAAGCAGCTGGTAGAGCACCTGGGCTAGAACGTTGGTTAAGATAGATTTAGTGTGCCTGAGTTTGATTCCCAACTCAGCCATTTGATAACTGTGTAGACTTGTTCAGGTTATTCAATGTCTATAAGATTCAAGACCCTTTTCTGTAAAGTGAGACTAAAAATAATAATGAAGTCACAGATGTGTAGTAAAAACTAAATGAAATGCTTAACATATATCAGTTAACTTAGGTCATGTAGCATGCGCTCCTTAGAGTATACAACCGTTTTTCTTATTATTAAGAAAGTAGGGGATCAGTTTGTCACATGATCTTCTAATCTTTTCTCCAAGGTCACATGAAAACTGAGTGAATATGGAAAGCAGCAACTTTTAATTCATGTTATAAAGTTGTATTTGACTTTATATCACCTTCTGACATAGTAGAACACATCAAATTGAAATCATAACTCAGGATCAAAGGCATATGCTTTTCCAGGATATTATCCCAGGCCCCATGCAAGAATCAAATTTGCATCAAATCTTCCTATTCTGGCTTTCAAATCATATCCTTTTAGAAATGGTAGGTGTTCAAAAATATTCACTGCATTTCAGTAGGGACATATCTTTAATCAGATTAGATGGTCTGTATGACTGGAACTTACATGCCTGGCATTGTCCTAGTTGTCCTGGACTCCAGGGATAACCATACACATTTTTCATAGGCTCGGAGATATTACATAATATGGTCAAGGCTGTACTTCCAGTCAATGTCAGCTATCACATCTGAGTCCAGGTGGAAATGACTCAAAGTTGTACTATTTCCCATGCAATACAAAGACAAGGTCAAGAGAAAGACAACTAGGCTATAAAAATAAAGAGGAGGACAGAAACGGAGGAGGTAACATTCTGCTCCTGCAGCTTTATACTTTTTTCATCATCTCCCTTGTACCCACATACCCTCCTGCTTGCTTTTACAGTTATTCCTCTGGTGGTGGCAGTGTCATTCAATCTCTCTGACAGTTGTCTCCCTTGCTTTTCTGTAAGAGAAAAAGATAAACACATTTTCAAAAAGGAGCACAAAGCGAGCTTATATGTGTTAGTTGAATAATTATTAGAACTCACAGGCTCTATTTAGAGATTTGGATAAGAGCCCTACACATGGAACTGGAGGTAGAAGAGTGGCTTGAAACTCCATCTCCTGCATTGCCACTATTTGCATAACCAACAGGACACTGTGTCAGTTTTGGATGAATTAGATTTTTCACAGTGAAGGTTAAGACAAGAACAAGGGATCATGGTATATTCTAATGAAGTACTGGACCCAGTGATTCTGCATCAATGTAGTTGAATAATTGCCTGCTTGTGGGGGTTTAGATGATTTGCCCAATTATACATGCTTTGAAAAAAACTAGAGAGTGTATCAGTGGTGATTGCTATACAGAAATGAGTGAGAAATTGTTCATAAAAGCTGCACGTTTTGATAGCTTCTGGCTCTCTGAAGTTTTCTGATTTGAAGCCCTAATCACTCCTGCTTATTCTCAACCATGTGTAAACTATTTGAGAAGCGTCAGATACATTTAACTCATCATCAAAATGTACATTTTCCTCCCAAATAAAAGGAAATAAAATATTACTTTCAAATGGTAAAATAAAAAGCTTTAAAATAACTTGTTCTTAAAACTAGCTCTTAGCTTCATGCAAAACACAGGAAGTTTTATAAAATGAAATAAAATAGACTGTCAAATATTTGAATTTGCATCAGGTTATGAATAATTGAAATTCAGACTACATCTAAATTTAGAGAAATTTATATGTATTTCATCATCAGAAAACTCCACGTTAATATTTTGATGTTGTCACATTAATAGAATCTGAATTCTATTAATTATTCTATTAAATAGTGCATTTCAATACAGGCATATCTCTCATGAGATTAGATGGTCTGTGTGACTGGAACATTTTGATATATTTTGAGGCTGTCACATTGTCAATGTCAAACAATATATAACAGTAACTTTTCTAAAAATGTGAGATGGTGGGTATGCATGTGTGTACCTATATGTGGTAATGTATCATTACTACTAAAACTATCTCTTTATAAGAATGAATGAGACATAGTGCATAACTAACTCAGTGATCTATTTGGCAACACTTTTTCAGTTTTGCACTACTTTTGAAGGCAGATGCTAGAATATAATGCAGACGCTGAGGTTTGGTTTAGAGCAAATATCAGAACACATCATCGCTCCAGACTGAAATGTGTAATAATTCTTTACATAAGTAAAATATTGTATCCTTGGTAAAGGACTTTAAAATAGTAAAAATAATAATGTGATTTTACAAATATAATTTTATCTGACCTTGAAAACAGTCTAAAAATCAGTCTAACAATTTTATTGTTTTTGTTCCCACTTTACATAGTATAAATTATAAGTGATATTTGTCAAGGTCAAAGTCAATTAGATACACTATCTACTTATCAAATCGTCACTCCTTGCTCTGAAGTCTTGACATTATGTGCTGCTGTGTGCCAAGTGCTCCTCAGTACTTGAACATTTCTGTTGAAGAGAAAGTATTTGCATTTTTCATTCAATTGTTCATTCAAGAAATATTTATCATGTGACTTATCAATGCTAGTCATCATGTTTACTAAGTAGACAAAACTCCCTCCTTCTTCAATATACATTCTAATTTTAAAAAACAAAATGACGTTAATGAACTCCTGCAGTAACCTAAAATTGTTGGGTTTGTTTCCTAAAATTATTAGTAAATTTGATTCTCACATACTAGTAAATCTGCCTATGCAAAAATTATAACAGTGAGAAATTATGTCAGTGAAAGAGATCTGATCCAATCAAGTCCCATCTTGCCACTGGTATTCAAACTTCCCTTATTTCTCAAATTATTAGCTGAGCTAATTTGGAACGATATTTAGTTTATAGTTTAAATGATTATCACTCTTCCCAAAACGCAACCGCTTTTGCAAAGCTAATGAGAGACCACCAGGCTAGGTGGATGAGAGGAGCCTGAATTCTGCTAAGCTGTAGACATAAACAATTACCCACCATTATTTTGGAGGTCACAAAAGATAGGCAACTTCCCCAGTTATTCCTGCAGATAACATCACTATCGTAAAACCTAAGATTGGCCTTTTGAGATGTCTTTTCAGGGTTTGTTTGTTTGTTTGATTTTGCATGACCAGTGGCTCTACCTGAACCTGCACACTGATGGTTCCACCTGGACCCACCAACCGTTCCTGCGGCCCCTCTCAGAAGCAGCTTAGCCTGCATTAAGACCATTTCCCACACTTCTATGATTGTACCCCAACCAATCCACAGCAAACACCTATTGCCTACCCAGCCCTCTTCTCTTTTCTTAAACTATCCTTGAAAAACCCGAGTCTCCAAATTTTCAGGGTGACTTATTTGAGTAATAATAAAACTCCAGCCTCCTGCATTAATTCATCCAGCTGTGCATGAATTAAGATCTTTATTGGAATCCCCCTATCCTGATAAATGGGCTTTACCAGGGCAGCGGGCAAAATAAACGCATTGGGCAGTTACACTAAATGCTTCATGAAACATCCTGTGGCTATCCTTGGACTAGGATTTCGATGTTCTTGTTTCTCAGTGTTGGATTACAACTTACTGTGTGGCTTGAGCTCTGTTACTCTTGATATGAACATCAATATCTGAAGAATAGTACACAAACAATGCCAGCTGTCAAGAGCTATATTATATTGCCGTTGAGAGGATCTGGTGAACAGTAATTCCTTGTGGCACATTTTGGCAAATAAAGCATTGCATTTATTAACTATGTTTCCTTCCAATTCTTCCTATATTCTTAGCCTTTCCTCATAACAATATATTTTGTCCCTTTCTTTTTCCTTCCCTTTTTCTCTGATTTAAGGCAATCCTAGCCAAGAACACAGAGAAAGTGTGTGGAACTTCACTGCATCTACCTCATGTTAGATTTTTTTAAATGGACATATATCAATACCTGAAGTGTTACAGAAATCATAGTGTGGGTCCCACGTCCTTCAGATCAGTACTTTTGCCATTTAAATGTGTTAATTATTTTTGCATTAAGCATGAGAACACCAGTTCCACTTTAGTGTCTGCTTTTAGAACAGAAAAAATGAGAAAAGTAGGATAGAAAAGCACATTTATAGAAAAATGGTATATTTTGTGAAACAGCTTCATTTTTGTTAAGTTTATATCACATTGTTCACCAGATAGCATAGGTGAAAATTTTGCACCAATCAATTTTTGTTGCTGTTGCTTTTTGGTTGTTAAAGTCTGTAGGTATTTCCATATATAATATCTCCAAGGGCTCTGTATATCTTAGATATTCATTGACTGTGTCTCATTGGCAAAGTCTCATAAGTTATGGCCTTTAAACATTTCTTATCTTAACACATTTGAATGATTATGTCACTGTTATATTAGGGGCTTTGTAATTACCACTTATTAAAATATTATATGAGTAAACATCTTCAAATGTTTAATCAGGGACTAATTTGATCAGGGAAAATAGAAGTTTCTCCAGTGATGGAAGTGGCAAGGTTTCTCATTGAATTCAGTTTCCTGGGTTCTGCATGTATCTCCAGTGTCTGCCAGGATTACAAGTCAGGGAAACTTATTTGATTTTACATAACTCTTCTTACTAATACTGCTACTTACTTACAGATAGATAAACATACAACTGATTGGAGCCTCAGCTTATTTTCAGAGCACACTTGACAGAATGGCTCTACTTAATTTCCTGAACGAGGCTAGAGCCAGTCAAAATGAACAGCATAATTTTAATTCATACACACATTCTCCCTCCTGGCATTGTAACTTTCAGCTCACCATCCAAATATTCAGCTCTTTTTTTTATGAAGTTTGCCTCCTTCATGCAGCTTCACTCAAAAAGGAGATAGATACAGTCTTTTCCAAGCAACAATTCTTCCATAGTGTGTTCCCATGCTGATAAGTCAGTGTCAAGAGTTCAAAACCCAAGGCATTCTCAGGGCTGGATCACTTAAGGCAGAACAACATATCAATTTGTAGACAAAAGCAACCCAGGAGACAAGTGCTGACCATCGGGACTGAGTATTTCTGCATTAATAAGGCAGTTGACAAGGCTGCCTTCTCAGCAGGGGAACTGGAAAAGTGGCCACTAATTGCTCTGTTTTAGTAAGCATCCTTTCCTGCCTTAAAAAAAAAAAAAAAAAAAAAAAAGTTGACATAGCTTCCCACAGATGTGCATGCCAAATCCCCTCGCCTCAGGTTTTTCTTGCTGCCTTCCAATACTTTCCTAGAGAATTTATCTATTTCTAATTGGGGGTGATGCTCATTTTGAACTTGTCATCATGTTCTAGATGACAGTGAAGACAGTGAAATGTTTTTCTTTCTTTCTTTTTCATTTTAGATAACCAGAATAGCACTATAAGAGAAAGGTTTTATCAAATATGTCCATACTAGCCGGGCGCGGTGGCTCACGCCTGTAATCCCAGCACTTTGGGAGGCCGAGGCGGGTGGATCATGAGGTCAAGAGATCAAGACCTTCCTGGTCAACATGGTGAAACCCCGTCTCTACTAAACATACAAAAATTAGCTGGGCATGGTGGCACGTGCCTGTAGTCCCAGCTACTCGGGAGGCTGAGGCAGGAGAATTGCTTGAACCCAGGAGGCGGAGGTTGCGGTGAGC